>PVIH01004010.1:82997-148580 GCA_004025045.1 Sigmodon hispidus | reverse complement strand
GGGGGGGGGGGAACACAAAAATATCCAAAACACAAAATAGAAAAAAACGAATTGAAAGAAATGAGGAAGGAATGCTGAATCCTTGATGGCAGGTTTCAAGAAACCCATAAACCTTTTTCCCCACTTCCTTTTCCCGTTCTTGTTTATCTTTTGATTCAGCAAAAAGAGAAGTGAACTAAGACAAAGAGAAGCCCATGGCCCATGCTCAGGAATGCTTCCTCCTTTCGCTCTTGACTGTCACTGGATAGAAAGGTGAATGGAGTGCCAGCATGTGCGAGCACACACATTCAGAGCTGCAGGCTACCCTTTTCATAGGCCCACAGATATGGTCAGAGTACAAGTTACTTTGTAGGTGTTAATGTCCCCAAGATCTCATGTGCGTAAATGAAAACATGCAAAAACCAGCACATGCCATAAAACACCTTTAAAGCATCCCCTAAAAACCTCCTTGATTTGTGTCTGGTGTAGAACTTCCAGAGGAAGCCACCTAGAGAATGGTTTTCCTTCTGTCCCCTAACACAACATTTTCTGACTTTAGAAGATTTAAGGAGAAGAAAGAAACCAAGATGGGGAGGGAAATGAGAAGCTCCAACAACAGCTGCTGGCTTCAGTTTACCTTCTTCCCTCAGAGGTCTCTGGCTCTGCTTTGGGATCCTCTCCCCTTCATACCATACCTCACTCCACTTGATCCCATACATCCAGCAGGAGTTAGTCAGGGTCCTTGCTTTAAAACTTGGCCTTGCTACCACCTGAACGTCTGGATAGGGAGCACAGGTCTCCCATACTCTGATCCTTTACACTTGACCTACCTTCCCTCTTCATAGCCTGAACTTCACACTGTCATATGAACAACTGGCCCATCCAAGGCACATGAGGCTTTCCCAGTGTCTTTGTAGAAGCAAAAAAAAAAAAAAAAAAAAAAAAAAAAAAAAAAAAAAAAAAAAAAAAAAAAAAAAAAAAAAAAAAAAGCAGTATGAGACACAGTCTTGAGTCTTCCTGCAATTTCTACGAGGTCTGTGGTTTAACATTTAACATCCTCTTTCTTGTTCCAGGCACATCTTGTTTGAGCCTCTCAGCAAGTGAGTGTTGATGGAGTTTATGTCATCTGCCCTTATCTTTCAGTGTAAAGATAACATTAAATGCAGGTCCATGTTCCCAGCTCTGAGGATGGGGATTCGCCCACAGGAAGAGTTTAAAGTGGCTAGGTTGATCTTTAAAAAATATTCTGTTCAACATCACAGTCCAAAGGAGTAAGTGAGGGTTTAAAGTGGGTCGCTAACCTCATGAAATCCTGTAGAAGTGGGTGGCAGATTATGGGAACCAGAGGGACCAAAGATACCATGGGAAAACAGAGACAACTGAAAAAGGTTCATGGAGGCTCACAGAGACTGAACCGCCAACCAGAGAACTTGCATGGAACTGACCTGTGCCCTCTGCTTATGCGTTGATCTTATCTGACTTGCTATTCTTGTGGGACTCCTGGCAGAGGCATTGAGGACTGTCTCTGACTCTGTTGCCTGCTTTTGGCACCTCTTTCTTCTGCTGTGCTGCCTCATGGAGCAGGAAATGCCTAGTCTTACTGCAACTTGACATCCTATGGCTGGCTGATATACATGGAAGGTTAGCACTTTTCTGAAGGGAAAGGAGAGTGACTGGATGAAGGGGGAGGAGGATATGTTAGGAGAAGAGACCAGGAAAAAAGAGGGAGGGGAAACTGTGATCAGGTTATGAAAAATTAATTGATTAATTAATAAAGTGTGTTCCTACAATAAAGGGCAAGAAACACATTGACACTTGAAAGATAGTTTACAATTCTCCTTACTTATAGCATTACTTGCTAAGCCACATTTCTACTTTATAGATGGAGAACAAGAAACCTAGAAAGGCAACATATATTTTGCATGGATGTACAGCTGTGACACTGCAGGATTCAAATTCAAACCCATCTGTCTCAAAAACTGCTTCCCTCTACCTCAATTGTATCATACTGGGTTTCATGGAAATGGAGAGTGACCGAGATCTCAGAGTCACCTCAGAATCTGTATATCTTTCTTTGAATCAATTCCTTTCCCATGCTGGTTCTGATGAGCTTTGCAAGTAGATCTATCTTATCATGTGTCTGGCGACACCATTTTCTAAAGGTAATCAAACTTGGAAAGGCAGAGTTGAAGCTGATCATTATAATGTATTCCCCTTGCCATTTGTGCTTCTCTGGGGCTTTGTAATAGCATCATTTGGCACAGAGAATATTCAGCCTTTGCTATATTTTGAGAACATTGTCGACATTAAATGAGATAATGCATGCAAAATGCTTAGAATAGCATTTAGAATAGAGTTAAGTCTTCAATAAATAGTTAGGCTTGCAATCTTTATCAAAGTTCATTCAAAAATCTTTTCCATTTCTGGTTTACATTGTAAGGTAGGAATTGTTTGTGCTTTCAATATAGCAATGAGCAGAACAAAGAGGGACTTCTTCCCTGAAATGAAGCAGAGGGGACCACTGTCCACCGAGGAGAGAAGGCTGTCTGTAAATGTGGGTAGAATGACCAGTGATGTGAGGACACATTGGATGGTGATGAGGCACTCTCAGGGACCCACAGATCAGGTGTAAAGATAACAGTGCCATATGATCAGGTGGAGCTGGATGGAAGGTGGGAAATTCTATGGCATGGACATGATGGGCCTCACAGAGAGAGTGAAGCTGGGGAGCGGTCCCATGACCTAGCCATTGCTATGCAGGAAGAGCATGCAGACCCAGCACATAAAATCCTCAAGGCAGATGTATGGTTAACTAGCATATAAGGCAGGGAGGCCCATGTGGCTAATGTGGAGTGACTTCAGTGAAAGACTAGAGAGACAGTGCAAGAGCTAGATCAATTAGAGCAGCTGATAGGCTCTGTAGCCACTGAGAGACATCAGAGTGAGGCTCTAAATAAATGAGCAGTCCATGCAGTATCTAGACCAAGACACAGAACATAAACTATGTGTCCTTAGCACCCCAGTGGCTCCTTTTGAAGAGTAGATGGTCACTGGGGCTGCTATTGTGTGAGTCGTACCCCAATGTTCATGTGTTGAAGTGTTAATCCCAAGACTTATATGATACTGGTATTGGAAGGTGCTGCCTTTGAATATAATTAGCCAGGCAATGGCTGTGCGTCTACATGATAGCATTAGTGGCTTTTTAAGGAGAGACAGATCTGGCACATTTGTTCTGTCTTGATATGCAATGGTCTCCATGGTGTTCTGAGGCAGCAAGAAGGCTCTCACTGAATAGAGCACCATGCCTGTGAACTTATTGGCCTTTAAACCTATGAGCTCAGTAAACTTTCTTTTGGCTTTGGGTATTTGTTACAATATCAGTATCAATGAGACAGGCATTAAAGGAAGTCTTGATAACTCCAACAACCCAAATAGGAGATGGCACTCCCTAGGATAGGAGCAGAGTAGAGGAGAGTTCTCCTACTCACAGGCATAGCGAAGACTCTGCAGCTCTCTCCTGTATTTCCCTCTCCAGCTCCACCCACAGAATTCATTTCTTTCTAACAACCAGCCCTAGTTATTCTTAGAATTACACACAGACAAAACAGGATTTACATCTCATCTCTCAGGGGTGAAAACTTGTTCCCATGTATCCCTTTACAGCTTTGCATTTAGTGATATTAGGTTGGTATCCTGACATGGGTCAGGATGAGAGATTTACAGACATCAGCACAGGCTCTAAATCAGATTTGTTTTTTTTTTTTTTTTTTTTTTTGTTTTTTTTTTTTTTTAACACAGCACACCAACAACACAGTGGAGGAACCATTAATGGAGCTGTTTTAATTTTCAAATGTGTCATGTCTATAGCTGTAGTGACCATCATAAATGTTGAAAAGACAATCTTACAGTGTTCAAAACTGTTATCAAAGTCAGTGAAAATTTGATAATTCTGCAATGAGCAAGGAAACTTCTGACATATGTCCATTGTCTCATTATTGTTTTACTTATTAATATAAAGGAAAATCCCCTTCCTTTGTATTTGAAAGGAGATATTGATGTCAGAGATATCTATATTCATTTGCCAGTTGCAGCCATAGATTTGCTAAGGATATGAGTTCAGCATGAATCAATGAAGTCACTCTGGGGGAATCAATTATCTATATGGCATTGACAGGAAAGAGCACCGCATATTTTATTATTATTTGTATGTTAAATTCTGTAAGTATTTTATAATAGTAAAATGTATGGAAACTTATATGCTTGTATAAATACATACAAATTTTACCACTACCCCTGAACTGTTTGTTAGACATTTACCAACTGCCCATCCCACTTTGCACAGCACCACAGTGGGATGAGCTCAGGCCAGCACCAGTTACTGCTGGTATGTGGCACATTTTGGGTTAGATTTTCATTGCTTTCACAACTCTAAGGTTGAAGTAGTATTTGTATTTTCTTATTTGTACTACAGGGTTGGTGGACAGTGGAAATTAATTTCATTCTCTTTCAAGTTTAGGGACCCAAGAGGAACCCCACCTCACAGAACTCCCTCCTCAGTCCTTTCCAGGTGTTCCACTGTCTTTAGTATTTTGTTCATCAAGTTCAATGTACCAGGATCTATCTATTGTTTATATCTAGAGAATCTATAAATACAGGGCAGACCCAAGTTCAAGTTTCCTTTCCTATTTCTGCCATGCCAGAATTTAAGTCAACAGGATTGATGTGAGCAAAAGGAGAGAAAAGACTTAAAACCGTTTTTTCCCCCTGAACCACAACATACAACATAGTTATCAAGTATTGGCTTGGCGTTAGTGGGACTAGCTACTCAACTGAACTTCTTGCTCACATTCGCTTTCTATGCACACACTTAGTAGGCATCCAAGCTCTGTCATTAATTAAGTTGTGACTAAATAGTAGTTACCCTTCCTCAGAGAATTAAAAGGAACACATAAACAAATTTTGCAAATTTAATTTAGTGATCCATGACCCAAGACAGCCGTTGGAAGCAACAACATGCCCTGTTGTTCTTGCAACTCAGTAGCATTTTGTTTTCTCTAAGCCACACAGCCTAGAAAGAAAAGGAAAGAAAGAAAAAACAGGCTTTGTTTCTTTTCCCAGAAGGCTTTGTGACTTGTCTTGTAGGGGTGAGAGAAGAGAGTGCCTCAAGTTTGTGTTTCCCATCCTGGGCTATAGAGAGAGGTGTGAATGGTCGGCTTCTCATGTCAGAACGGCAGGTATTGGTATTGAGGAGCAAAGAGGAAGCAAACAGCGGTGTAGGCATCAAGAGCTGGAGACAGTTTTTTTTTTAAAAAGTGAAACACAAGCCAACTATCCCACCTTTAGGTCCACTTGAAAGAAACACAAACGTCTACATAAAGACCAGTGTATCAGTGTTCTTAGCTACATGAGTTACACAAGCCAAATGGCAAACGACTTAAACGTCTATCAATTGGCGTTAGAACACATTGGGGTGTACTCATGAGACAGGATGCTATTTTGCAATTAAACAAAAGAAGTCTTATACATGCTGCCCCATCAACACCCTCAAAACAGACTGAGTGGAAGAAAGCAACCAGACACAGAAGCCATATAAACACTACTATGAGAGGTCAAGGGAAGGTTAATGTATAGATAAGCAGTTACCTGGGAAGGTATGGAGAAAGTAGCTAAGCGGTTGCCTGGGAAGTTATGTGGCATTTCCTTGGGAAGGGTGGGTAGGGGTGCTGTGGAATTGAAGCTGATGAGAAATACACATGAAGCATCTGATGGGGGTGTTGGGAATGTTCTAACAGCTGATTTGTGGTGGTGGTTACACAATCTGGTAAAATTGCTAAAAGGCCACCAAGTTGTATATTTTGAACCAGGTGGATTTTAGGGCAGTGAAATATCCTAAATCAGTTTCTACCTAAAAGAAGCTCAGCCTTTAGCTTTGAGCAGCTTATGAATGTCTCAGGGGCTTCCCCACAGAAAGTCCCTGGTATCTGTGTTCTGCACACCATCTGCCACTCCACAGAAAGCCGACACCATCCAGTCCTTCCACAGCCGTGCCTCAAGGAGGTGAACTGTGTGGACCGTGAGCTGTAATTCATGCAAACAACATGCAGCTCTCTCTGAAACCGTCCGAGTCTTTTCACGCCAAATTAGAGTTAAGCGTAGTTATCACCCGTTAGGAAAATAAACTCGTTCTGGTTTCAGGAGCTTTGTGTTTTCAAATCAGTCAGGTTCCTTGAAGTGCTGCCAATAAGTCAGCAGTGGACATCAGTGGGAGACAGATGGAATCTGTGGGCCTGGCTTTGACAATAATGAGATGGTCAATACCTTGTTGGAAATAAAATTAAACATTATGAGCGACCGCCCCTCTCAGAGCACCTTGGCTGCTCTCTGTGTGACAATGACCTTACTAATTGCTTATTAGTGTGAGTTTTATTTCTGTAAGAAGCATGGGCAAGTGTGTTAAAAGGGGTTAGGAGTTGGGCAGGTACAAAAACAAGAAAGGACGGGAAAGAAAGGGGACTGTCAGGGACATGAGGAGGTTACGATAGATCTCTATTATACACACAAAATATCAACTAAAACAACTCTCTGCATGCTGTTCTGTGTACTCTATGAAATCTCAGTCATTCTCCTTCTCATAAATCTGGCTTTCTTCTTCGAAATTTTAAATGAGGAAACTGAGGCCAATGAGTAAGGATATCCTGTCCCAGACATACAGCACAGCTCAACACCTGAAGGCCAGTCTTATTTCTGTGTGGTTCCAAGCCTAGAGCTCTTTCTGTAGTGTTGAGACAAAAAGAGGAAGGAGGCTTCAAAAATGGCCTAGCTAGGTCTTGCTAATAATGTGAGTCCTGTGTCACCTGGACACTTCTTGTTCCTAGTCTTCATGCCAAGTGGGAGATCATTTGAGCAAAGGACAGAAGATGACCAAGCTTCTGTCACATCTTCTCATCCATGCACATTTCATTCAGACACCCAGGACTGTGATTATGAGAAAGAGGAGAACCAGACTTGGGGCACTGACCTGCAGACCACTCAGTCAGGCAGTAGCCATAGCTCCCTCCAGTCTGGAACCACATCATCATCCCAAGGTTTTCCTTCACTAGGAACAACCACTTTATTTTTTCTGCTGGGGTTGGCACCTGAAGTATCTGTGTCAACACAGGGTCAGAGATGTAGGAATCATGAAGTCACTTCCCATACACACTGACTGAAATCTCAAGGGCTCAATGGTGAGTTTGTTTGTAATATTCATGGACTCATTCAAACTTCATTGTCCTGACCCTTACAATTTTTCCAGGAAGACACTATACATCTACCTCTGGTGTATAGCATCTCATATGAATAAGACTTCTGCCTGAGCTATGAGCTTTCTCACACTGCCTCATTGAGCTAATTCTATTTGGTGGTGCTCATGCCTGCCCCTGTCCTATGGACCTCATGTTTCAGGGTGCTCTGTACTTGCTTCTTTTATAGTGCTTTCATATCATACTGTGTTTGCTGGATTGTTTGCCTCTGTATCTCTAAACAAAATAAATGTAAATATAAGCCCCAGAAGCATGCTCCACAGTTAGGGCAGACTTTGAGAAAACCATTCCAAGGACCTTCTTAGGCTTCCAATTTCTAGCTCCAAGCACAGTTGCTGGGAGACAGTTAGTACTAGTAGATGTCTATGGAAATAGATGGCTGGGTCTGCAACTCAGTGTGAGAAATCTCGCAATAGGACCTTTCCACCCCAGGGTACAATGGTATTCCGTTTGAGTCAAGAATACAATCTTTTTGGTGAGTTTTCTTTGTACTTGGGGATAAATTTCTGCATGACACCCCATTGTCCTGTGTTTAGATGATGGTGCACCCTAGGTAAGAGAGGAACACTTTTAAGAATAATTGAACTTAAATTTTCATAATGAATCATCACTGTGCCACACAGCTCAAGTCTTTCCATGATTGTGATGCTGAGAAATAGATGGGGGTGGGGATGCTTCTCAAATCATTCTTTTATTGGAGCAAAACAGGACTTGGTATCTGGAATTAAGGTAACTATGGCAGACACTATAGTTGCTTAGGTACTGGGGATAGAGAGTGAAAGAAATTTCCCCATGGGAAATTTGAGTTCTTCAGATATAGGTACAGAGAATTTTATGTTTTGGAGTATCTTTGAGCTCCCTATCCTTCCGTTGGGTGAATGTCATACAGTCAGACTATAAGGAACATTATTCCCATTATACAGGTGGGAAGGTGAGTCCTGCCATCAAACAGCTTAGAAAGGACTGATTTTTGGAGACAAATCTGGGTCATCTTATTTCAACCCCCTTGTCTCCAGAAAAATACATGAACTTCTTCTTTTTTCCCCCCTAAAGACACAGGGAAATGGCATTTTTATTTGAGCCTTTTGTATTCATGATGCAATAGCTTGGGTATATCAGTCCACAGATATCTGGTACTGTGGGGCTCTCCCTCCATCCCCTCTCCTGAGCTACAGTGCTTCACCATCTCCTCAGAATGTCTTCTCTCTTCAGAATCAACGCTTCCCTGCATGTGGTTCCCTGAGACAGACCAGACCTTAAGTCTATCTATCTATCTATCTATCTATCTATCTATCTATCTATTTATTTTTACTTTGTTGAAGTTGCTCTTTAGATTATAACTCAAGGTTATATATATACTAACTCAGATAAAATCAATGCCACCTTTCGTGAGTCTTCCCTAACTAGAGTTTCAAATATTTATTTGTAAAATTATTTGGTTTTCTCCAAATGAATGCAAAGTGTGTAAAAGGTAATACCATTTGTTTTCTTTTGTTTTGCAGAAGATGACAACCACTAGAATGATTTTTTTTTAACACTGACATCAGAGCAGAGAGAGAGTATAGGCTTGGGTGACACAGGGGCTTCAGAGAGATGGTGGGGGGCTCAGGTGTCAGCTCCCATAAGACCAGTGTAGTTGGCTTCTGTCTGCACATCCCTCCCTGGGGATAGCCCTGCCTGTTTCCTTCACAGTATTTTGTGAAGGTCCTTGCTCAGTCATGAGTGGTTCTTACTGGAGCTGAGCTGGCAGAAGGAAGGGAGAGGCTCACTTCGGGACATGTTGGCAATGTGAGGGTCAAGGAAATTGAGTGCTCACCTACAGTACAGCTTGATTCCTTCAAGTCTCAGGAGCAGAGGATGAGCACAGAACCTCCAAAGAAGGAGTGGAGACACTGATACCTACCAGTCTAGGAGCAAAACCTTAGGCCAAGGTTCAGCCTTCAGCAATCCCCAGGAAGTTTGCCTACTCCCATACCAAGGAAAGGGACTAGTATTTCATCAGTTAGGCGTCAAAGCAGCAATGTCTAGCCTGCAGAATATGGACAAAGCGTCAGGATGTGGACTGGCTGATGGTCACTGTACTGCTCCAGGGGAAAGGCTTTCACAGGCAGTGAGTGCCAGTGTCTCTCGCAAAACTTAAGCATTGCTCCCACAAGGGAGTTCCTACAATGTACTCAGGGTTTTCAAAGCTTCAGAATAGAAATCAACCCTCCTCTTTAGTCCCCAGCAGAGCTTAGAATGCTGCCAGCCATCTACAATTCCTCTCTGGTGGAGAAAGAGTACACTGTTGACTCCCTCAGAGCCTGGGGAAGAAGATGTAGGAAAACATTATTGGAAGACTAATTAAGAGATAGGGCAGAGAATTGCCTTTTCTGCTACTGCACCAGGAAACTTAGTTCTTTTTTTTTTTTTTTTTTTTTTTTAATGAAATTTCCTCAGGCTGTGGACACTGATTAAACTTTGACTTTGGGTTGGGCTTGCCTTTTGTCTTGCTCCTCTGCCTGATGATACTGTTCCAACAACTCCGCCCTTGCTCTGTCCTTGCTGATTCATAAGCAGCTAGGAGACTCCTTGGTCCTCACTGGGACTTAGATCATTCTATGAGATAAGTGATTTCCCTCTCACCACTTGGAGGAGAAAGTAGACTGCAGGTCTCCAGGGGCTGGCCCAGCTGCACAGCTGTGGATTGGCAGAGCTAGGATCCAACCCACAGCTGTTTAGCCAGAAGCCTAGGGTTATTTCTAGCTTTCCTTCTCACTGTTTACCAAGTTCTGAGCTCCATGCTATTGACTCAGAAATTATGGAGTCACTATTTCAGCAAATGGGCTATGAACTCTGGGAAGGGAAAGCCAATGCATTGACTACAGTGAAAGAGGAAAGGGTTAAGGTCTCTGACTTGAGGCTATATGGTTCTCATTCTCCACTTATATAATTTGAGCATCTGTCATTTTTATTCATATTAATTCATTCATTGCTTATTTTCTCAGTCATTCTCTTATATATGAAAACATTCATTCATTCTAACATGTATTTCTTAATCTTTTCTTTTATTCATAAATTTCCACTCTTCAGTAATTACACCACTAAGCCACTTTTTATAGGGTATCAGTCACAGGCCAAACACTGTGCTAGGCACTCTTGTCCTACATGAATCATAGTGGACAGGCTACTATAACAGGTAAGCAATACCAAGGATGATATTTCTTTTATAGTCCGGGCCATTTATCTTCATTCATTGCTCAATGAATGAATAAATGGATGAGCAAATGAATAAGGACAGCAATCATAGTATTTAGAGAAAGCGTGAAGGAGAAGCAGAATAAGAGACTTCCCAATCCACACTACCTTCGGCTTACACAATAATAAGCAGTGCCAGATGCCACGGACACTTCAGGAAATCAGTGCCTTCCGATCCACTCGCACAGCTTAATGCAAGCCTCTCTCTTCCCATCCATTCCCTCCCTGCTCCTCCTGATGTCAGGCAGCCTTCAGGTCAACACGATGAGGTCAGCCTCTGAAGAACTCTACAGGATATAAGCAGAGTCTGAGTGACCCCTGCCCAGACTGTATTGATTGAAAAGCATTTCCAGCTGCCTGAGGTCTGAATCCTCTCTCATGAAGGCCAGACACTCCAGATGCCTTCTGTAGGAAGTCATTTAATTGTGTTCTCTGCTGGGTTGGGTAGCCCTAGATAAGTAGAAGGTTGGAAACTAGAGACAAGTGGCAAAGGAGATACTGCCTTTTCCAAGATGCTTCGATGAAGAGGAGGAAAATGTAACGACTGGGGAGGAAAGATCACAATTATAGATTTTCTTTTTTGCAGATTCTTATATGATCTGAAAATACAATATACACATTGTAGATAGATAAATGAACAGGTAAGTAGGTAAAAGCTTAGGTGAATTCAAATAGATACATTTAATAAAAGGTGCTGTCATAGTTACTGCTCTATTCCCATGAAGAGATACCATGACCAAGGCAACACTTATAAAATAAAACATTTAACTGGGGATATGATTACAATTTCAGAGGCTTAGTTCATTATCATCATGGTGGGGAGCATGAAGGCAATGGAGGCATGCAGACAGGCAGTCAGGCACCTCCAGTGACACATTTCCTCCAATAAGGTCACACCTCTGTTTCTACTCAAACATTCCACTGACTAGGGATGAGGTATTCAAATATATGAGCTTGTAGAGGCCATTCTTATTTAAATCACTACAGGTACAAAGTATAAAATGAAAAAAAATGTTTTAACACACCATGATAATTTTACTGGTGTTTGGTTGCATAAGTTTTATGAATGTCTGATTCAGTTCCGTCACCAAGCAGAGAAAACAGACAAAGGGAATAGGAGATGTAACTACAGTCTTGTTGTTCTTCATTTTCAAGGCCCCTCTGTGAGGTAGGACTAGTACTGTTCAGTGTGCTCTAACAGACAAAAGTATTTTTGAAATTGTTCATCAGATGCCATTGAGTTAGTGGAGTAGAGCAAGGATCCAAATGATCATCTTCTGAGCTTTGACTTTTTATCTGAACTCTTACCCTCTTGTTTGGAATAGAAGGATCTGTTTATCTATCTGTTTGTCATTCTACCTACCTATCCACAAATGGCCTGATTCATGGTTTGAATTTCAGTATTAAACAGTGGTTGATATCATGGGCAGATTCACACAGAGTGATAACTTGCTATCTCTAACTGGATGTCTTATGAGCACATGAAACCTAAGATATCCAAAATGAGACTCATATCTTGAACCTCCATCTTCCAAGGATCCTCTAATTTCATAAGGGATACCTTCTTCTGTCCATTTTGCACCATAAAAATCCAAGAGTTTAATTTTTCATAAGTTTAGAGATTTTTCTCTCTTCTGTCTTAGTTTGCTTTGCTTGTATATAATAGTATTTGAGGCAATTTATGAAGGAAAAGATTCATTTGACCCATGACTGCAATATCTGAGCAGTATTAATATATAATACAAGCAATATTGTGCTGTGTCTGATGTGGGTCTCCTGGCTGTCAAAGCATCGTGGAGGGTAGTGTCATCACATGAGACATGAATGGGTGATGAGATAGATAGATAGATAGATGATAGATAGATACACACAATCAAGAATTGAAGGAGAGTCCACTGTGATCTAGTATGCTTCTGAGACTTGATCCACTCTGAGAGACCAACATTAATCCTTCCAAAGGTGGTGATCCATGCTTTAGTCACTGTTCCCTGGATCATCTTCCTCTTAAAGACATATTGCCTCCAAATATCAGCACACTGGGAATCAAGTTTCCAGCACAGGAGTCTCAGGAGGACAAACTAAATCCAAATGAAAGGCCTTCCCAAATGTCTTCTGACCTGTCAACCCCACCTGACCTCTGTTCACCATCATCATCTTTACCTCTCAACCGGTCCATCAGTGGAGGAATTTCAATAAACTCTTATGACAACCATTGAAGTAAAAATTAGAGCTGTCGTTTTACAGAAAACAGTGAGTGAGATCCAGAGTGAACTAGTCATCTATGCAAGATCATTAAGACAGAACAGGGTTTAGACTAATGGACTCATCACATTAATCACCATTCAGCATCATATGCCACTTCTCTTCTCGGCCACTACTAGCTTCTCAAGGGTGTCAGAGCTCAGAGAAGAACAGAGGTCACCAGAGTTGTCTGTAAAAGGCTCCTGGGAAGAGAGGGGACATTGAGGAGAAGCTAACAGAAGACAACTGATTTTTTAACCCCCAAAAGTGATCCATAGGAAGCTTCAGATATAAAAAGAAACACTTGGTGGTCACTTTGGGAGATGTCCCACATGTTAGCCCTGGGTCAGTGGGCAGGCCAGGAGATCCCACTGTTTCCTGGCCAGCCTGCTGTGTTCACTCAGCTCGTTGTCATCTGGGGGAAAGAAGCTGACGTTAATTAGCTCTATTTACTGCATTTGCCTGTCATTTCCCTAGCATCTCAAGCTTCATGCTCTCTACCTCTCCACACTTGAGCTCATGAGAAAATAACCCTGCAGCCCAGAGTCTACACTTGGCTGGGGCGGCTTTCTGAAAGTTGTGCTGCTAATTACTCTAATTCTTTCTCCTTGCCTCCTGCTTCAGAGGCACATCTGTGTGGCCAGGTCCCCCAGTGAAACTCTGTCTCTGTGGAATACTGGCCACTGTTCTGCCTTCTGGAGCATTTGTGCTTTCTTTCTCTGCAGACCACTTGAAGAACTGGACTTTTCCCTTCTGGGTTCAGATTAGTGAAAGTCATTTGAGATGACGAATGATCTGAGCCTTTCCTCTTCAGCAAGAACTGACTCGGGTGTTCATAGGTGATATTGAGGTCTGGAGAAAAGAAAGCCGTGTCCCTCATCCACTCACATAGTTCCTCTGCTGGAGAGCAGGAGGAAATGTAATGCACTCTAGTCAGCTTTAAGTGTTGATTTCACACAGCCTAGACTTATCTGGGCGGACAGCATAGGGACTGTCAGATCAGGCTGCTAGTGAGGGATTGTCTTGATGTTAATAGGCATGAGAAGATCCATCTTCAATGTGGGTACCATCATGCATATTATGGGCTGTGCTCTGAACTGGAAGGTCCAGTGTTTTTTCTTTTGACTGTGGATATGGGCATCTAGAGATGTTGCTAAAGAGAGGCTAAAGGTACATTAGATATTGTCTCTACAAGGTCTCAGAGTGAAAAGGAGAGGCGTGCAAACTTCTGACTTCTATACTGAGACAGATGCTGCTGTCATGGAGAATCGTGCATGACTCATGAGAACAGAGAGATGGGAGGGAAGATTTTGCTCCAGGAAGTTCTGTTGTGATAGGTTGGATTGAATTGTGTTTTCTGAAAGGATTCATTGAACCCCTTTAACCTGTGAATGCAAACTCATTGGAAAATAGAATATTTGCCAATGTAATGGAAACACCAGTGGTATCCACACTGGCTTTTTTTTTTTATCCAATATGACTAGTGTCTTTATAAAAAGCAACCATGAGCCAGACACACAAGGAAAGGAGAACACAGAGTACAAATGATAATGTGTCCCCTATGATAATGGTCCCCACATTAATTACTTGGTCTCCCAATTGGTAGAAGTTTGTAGAAAGGACCTTAAAGATGTGTCACTACGGGTATAATTTGAGGTTTCCAAAGCTCGTGCCTGCTGTGGAACTATGCTCTTGTATACTGTAAATATTTGTACCATTCCTATTGCTTTTATAAAATGCTGATTGGTCAGGTAGCTAGACAGGAAGTGGAGGTGGAGAAACCAGACTAGGAGAACTCTGGGAAGCAGAAGAGCAGAGCAACAGATAACAGCGAGAGGCAGAGGAAGCAGGATGAGAATGTTGCAGAGAGCAAAAAGGTACCAAGCCACATGGCTAAACATAGAAATATGAGTTAACTTAAAGTAGAAGAGTTATCAAATAATCCTGAGCCCTAAACCAAAAAGCTTATAATTAGTATAAGCCTTTGGGACTAAGCAGCTGCAGAACTGTGGGTTTGGACCTTGGGGCTAGGCCAGGCCAGAAACTTCTGGCTACTCATGCTAATCCCAGTTCTCGCTTCCTTGTGGCTGTACACCAATATGTGAGATCTCAGCTACTGCTCCAATTTCTTGCCTGCCTACTTTCTGTCACACTTCCTGCCACAATGGACTCTAACCCTCTGAAACTGCAAGCCCCAAATAATCTTTCTTCTATGAGTTGCCTTGGTTACAATGTCTTTTTACAACAATAGAAAAGTGATTAAGACAATGACAGGCAGAGAATGGAGTGATACAATCACAGATAACTCTCGGGAGGACTTTTGATTCCCTAAGCTACAAGAGATTAAATTTCTGTTGTTTTATACCACTCAGTTTGTGGTTATTTGCTAGGGTAATCCTAGCAAAATGACACAAGCAGAAAATTCCCAAATGTCAACCTTTTTATTGTGGGACCATTGTGGCTCTGGGACCAAGAGTAGGGGAAGACAGCCATGATAGAGGGGCAATGGAGCACTAATCATGGAGGTAGTTCCCTTACCATATACCTGGAGTGCGTCTGGTTCCTAGGTGTACAGGCAAACAACTGTAGCCTTGCACGGAAACACTGAGGCAAAACTAAATTTTGTGACAAGGACATCATCAAAAAGAGGCAAGACACTTAAACTCTTTGTCCTCTACATCAAGGCTTCAGCACAGGGGCCATTAGCAACATTTCAGAGTGGCACATTAACACACAAATATAACTCTCTAGTGCTAACATGTGCAGCCTCTTAAGGCTTAGATGGCTTCTGACTTCAGGAAGAGCAGTAGAGACAAAGAGGCTAATTCAGGCAGATGCTGCCATACAGATCAAGATCTCTCAGGGCCAACCAGGAGCAGATCACAGGGGCTGCCCAAGAGCCAATTGAGACAGTACATAAGTACCTTTGACTCATCCCTTGGACTCTCCTTCTTACTGTAAGCAAATGTAACAATCTATCACAGCACAGAAGATATTTGTTGCTGGTAGAACATCCATGTGCTTGTTCACATTTTCTAGCCTTTTATAAGTTGGTCAGGGCCAGGAAAATAGTTCTACATAGTGGATATTAATAGAAGGGAGTGCATCCTACTCTGCTGGCTTTCTTTCCCAGGCTTAGACATCCATTCCCGTTAGTGGAGCTCAAGACACAAGAATGAATCCCTTCAAACATGCTTTGCACAAATAAAATAATGAACCTGTATATGGTAAGTAACTGAAGTTTACAGAGTTTATTTATGATCATAACAAATTACGTACAAGGTTTGGATGTTTTCGAGGTAACACACAGGAGTATACATATTTCCCATCTCTCTAAAATAATTCAAGCTCTTGGGACTCGCCAATCATTCCTCTTCTCCTGGCTGTTCTCTTATGCAATCCTTTAAATATATTGAGCACTTATTGAATTAACAAGAGAACTAAGGCTGGTGTGCTCTCAGGATTATCTAGCTTACTTTCCTCATTTACCTTAAGCTCTCTAAGCCAGTGGCAGGGCCGGGCTAAGGCACTGTTCTCTTGAATTGAGCCCTGACTGTGTCTTGTTCCCTACTCAGCAGCTTGTCATTGAGGCTATGTTTGGACCCACCAGCCTGCCTGTGATAATGCTGACTGATGGGGATATTTCCTTACCATATTCATAGCTCCTGTGCCCTAACATAGATCTGTAAACACCTGCAGAGAACTTCTATTAAATGTAGTTTATACAGAGCGAGACTAGGTTATAATTTGTATAAATCCAGGTGCTTTGGGGTAATGAAAATGAGGACATTATTAAAAAAATTTCTGCAGGGTGGGGGAAACAGTGTGAACTTGAACTCTTTTTAGAAAATTAGGGCAGAGGTAGTAATGCAGGTGAAAGTAGATAAGATGAAATGGTGGCACAGGGTTTGTACAGTATGGTGTTTGTGGTCTGGCATTATTAAAGACTGTTTTTGTCTACTCAAACAGGCCATTTTCCTTCCTGAGTTTTCGGTTACTCCTCTTTGAAACAGAACAATGATCGTTCTTCGCAATGATAACATGAAAATGTATGTGAAAGGGGCCTGTTAGTTGTAAACAGCAGGGACGTCTGCATTTATTGTTATTGCAGTTACTGCTGACCTTGGCACTGTGATGGCTGCTGTTCCTTTATAAAATGGAGCAGAGGTTCTTAGTGTGTGCCTCTTGCTAAAATTACCCAGACAGATTTGTCAAATAAGTGCTGTATTTACTTATTTAGGATGCCATATAAATGACTCTTAACAACAGGAACAAAGTTCAGGTTCAAGGTGAGTTTAGAGCTGGCTGACCTTGGCATTCACATGGTCTTCCACAGCATATAGCCCTGCCAGAGTCTCCTCTTTTAATATACAGAAGGTTATACCGGGGCTAAGGACTACGAAAAACACTAATTTTAAATTACCAGTCTTTGGGAAGGTCCTGTTTCTACCTGTCTCTGAACACAGACAGATTCCTGGTATTGGAAGTCTGGGCTTCACCATTGTGAGTTTAGGAAACACAAGGTAGCCGGTAGCAGGTTCCCTTCCTCAATCTCTGAAAGTGTGGGTACCTTTCTTCTCTTTAAATTGATATTTGTCCATGTTGAGACAGAGTATCATGTAGCTTAGGCTGGCCTTATACTCACTATGTAGTTAGGATGACTTTGAACTTTTGATCCTTTGCCTCCACCTCTTAAGTGTTGGAATTAGAGGTTTATGTGGGACTGGGGATCAGATCTAGGGTTTCTTGCATGTTAGGTAAGCTCTCTTAAAATTGAGCTATAGCCCTTAACTGATGCTGTAGCTTCGAATATCCTAAACTACTATGTTGAAAGAATATTGCATCTCTCAACCCTCCTCAGTGAGGCTTCTAATGGCAATTGAGGCACACACCACAACTGGTCAACCAATGAGACTGCAGAGTACTCAGCTCTAAATGGGACAACAGTATTTCATCCCATCCTCCCATGGTTCAGAAATCATCAAGAAAGAGGAGCAGAAAAAATTTAAGAGCCAGAGACAGAAAAACTGGCAGGCACAATCGACATAGTTGCACAGATGAACTGACAGGCTGTGATTACATGCACCAGAGCAGAATAAGATCAAAACAGACAAAATCCTACCATGAATGGGGAGTTGGTCAGGAAGTCTTTCCCTTAGTTGAGGACCCATGGCAATTAATAGCCACTGACAAAGTCAGTTTTCTTCATGGATCAGCCCTTGAGAGGCTACTCATGGTCCAGTAGATGTTCCTACACTCATGCTTACTCAGGAAGCACTAAGTGGACTTTATGTTTAAACAAAACACAGCAATAAAAATATAAGAAATCAGGAAGGAATAGTGGTTTGACGGATAGGGGATGAGTTAGAGGAAGGGAATTGGGGATAGACTTGGTCAAAATGCATTATGTGAATTATAAAATTATCAATAAATAAAATCATAAAATATTCTTGATTTGGTGAATAAAGTCATTTATGGCCAACACAAATGAGTCTTCTATTCTGGTCATACTTTGCCTAGTGAGCTACCTGGAGCTACCATAGTCCTATGACATTTCCCTGAGCCAACTCCTTCCTGTTGGTGATGGAAAATGGTTTACACAGCATACTTCCCCAATGGCACAGCAAATTATTCATCTTTGGAGACTTTGGCTCATTGCATGAGCAGTCTCAGCTGGAGGTGGCCCACCAGCCTTAGGGTTGGAGTCAGACTAGTTAAGTGGGTTGGGAGACAGCTTCCCTTGACTCCCCAGTTTAGGATCCAGCTAATCATCACAGGAAGTACATTGTAGAGAGAATCTCTTTGGAGCCTCAGTTTCCTCATCAATAAAATAAGAAAACAAGAAAAATGATTTCTAATGATGTTCTACTATACTCAAAGGTTGGTACCTTGTCATCAGAAAGGCTTCCTCAGCAAGCAGATGGGAGTGGGTACAGTAAGAGTCTAAATTGGAGATCCCTTGGATCCCTCTCCTCAGAGCCCAGGGAACCCAAAGAACAGGAAGAAGAAAGGATGGAGGATGTCAGGCAAACATGCCCTACTGAATCGACTAAGCAGGACTCACATGGCTCAGAGAGACTGAAGTATCAAGCACAGGGCATATGTGAGTCTGCATCAGGTCCTCTGTGCAGACTAAAGCATGGCTGTTAGTTTGGAGTTTTTGTGGGATTCCTAACAGTGGAAGTGGGTGTGTCTCTGACTCTGTTCCTTGCTCTTAGTACTTTTGTTGTTTTACTTCCTATTGAATTGCCTTGTCCAGCCTTGATATGGAGACTTTTGCTTTGTCTTACTGTATTTTGTTTTGTTATATTTGGTTGTTGTTTTTGGAGGCCTGTTCTTTTCTGGAAGGGAAGTGGGGGGGTAGATGGAGCGATGGGGGGAGGAGAAAGGAAGTGGGAAGAAGCGTAAAGGGATGGAGGGAGGAAAAATGTGTCTGGAATGTATTGTATAAGAGAAGAATCTATTTTTAATGAAAAATAGATTGGAAAAACAAGAAAAGATCTTGATTATTGCATATCTCACAGTCATATGGAGGGTAAAGAACGTAAATGGATAGTTCTCAAGTGCGCTAACCAAATAGTCACAGGCTCTGGTGGTTACTCACATATAAACATTTTAAAGATTACAATTCAGTGTTCCTTACCAACTTTACTTGAAAATTTCATGGCCATGTGCCCTATAGAGACAGTTTGAACTTAGTGAATATTTCCTTTATCACAGAAAGGCTCTTCATATAAAAAACGAGCACCACACAGCAGACAAGAAGCACTGATGTCCCTTCCTTGCCTCACACAAAGTAGCCCCTTGGACTTTGCTCCAGATCTGCTCAGAGATAAAGTCTGGGCTCTGTTTCAGTGAAGCACCTTACAGCTGCCCAGCTTATTGGCAGACTACTTTTCTTTAGTTAATGGGGACACTAGTGCAGTGTAACTTCTCTTTATTTTTGGTGAAAATAGATTTTTGTTTCATACAATATATTCTGATGGTTTCCTTCCCTGAGCTCCTCTCAGCAACGCCCTACTTTTCCACCCACCCAAATTCTTCCTTCCTTCCTTTCTTTTTCTTTCTTTCTTTCTTTCTTTCTTTCTTTCTTTCTTTCTTTCTCTTACTAGAATACAAGTAGGTATTTAAAATGACAACAACAAAATGATGATGGTTATGGTGGTAGTGATAGTGAAATACAGTAAGATAAAATGAAGACAAGCACATTAGACCATGACAAAACAAACAGAAAAAAAGCTAAAAAAAAAAGCACATAAGACACCAAGATACACACACACCAAAAACCCATAAAAATAAAACCAGAAATCATAATATAAAAGCAAAAGATTTGTAATGAAAAAGGTGGTGCCCCGAGAAGGAACTGTAAGCTTTGTAACTTTTAAAGTCATGAGCATCTTTTTGACTCCTGGAAATCCAAGGAGATGACACAGACATTGCTGTATTGGGCAGAGGTCTCTGCTGACATACTTAAAGAGGATTGAAAGATTTTTCTCTTGCTCAGTTTTACAAACATGTCTTCACACATGCTCATGCTTACACATGTGTCTAAAGCCCCTCAAATGACATTTCTTCCTGTTTCCTGCTGCTGTTCAACCTTAAGAGGCTACATCCAGTTCTACTCTCTTCCCAAAGCATGGGTCCCTCATCCCACTCAGGTCAGGTCCGACATCAGTTCATACCACCAGACCCAAGACTATACAGAGCTGTTTCTTCCAGCCTTGCTCTCAACCTTTCCACGTCTGCCTTCTCTTTAACACTGAAGGCTTCTTCCTCCCTGCCCAAGAACTGCCCTTGCTGCAAGAACTATAAACAGCAACTGGAAGCCTGTGTGGAAGCAGATTGAAAAGCGTCTGCTGGGAGCCAGCATGGGTCCCTGCCTGGGAGCTTACACTCAGGTTTCAGCAGGAAGGAAAGCCACAGTGAGGAAGCAGGGGCAGATGCTTTTGGAAGATTCCCACCCTCACCTATGAGCGAGGCAGGGCTCTTTTTCAAAGGACAAAATCATCAAGGTTTGGATCCGTTGGAACAATTTTTGCCTTGGGTGTCTTGAAGCTGCAGATGTTTTCAAACTACATGACAGTTTAGCTTACCACTTTTTGACTTGATGCTGGTATGAAAGAGATATTGCTCCAATAGAGTGCATACTTCAATTCTCGAATTAAGAGGTCCCCCACCCCCAGCTGATGGTATGTGCTACAATCTCATTTTCTGTTGAGTCGTGGCCGTGAATAGCATCTCTTTAACACGTTCATGAGGGAAAACAACTGAATCTCTAACAGTTCTTTCAAACCTACTGCTCAGGGACTGAATGCATGTACCCGAGGACAGCTATGCATACATCCCAGCACAAAAATCATAAACCTACTTAAAACATGATGAGAGCATGTTGTGATTTATTTTGTAACCTAGTTGCATAGTTCTATAGCATGAAATCTGTATGTGACAATGTGGTATTCCGATGTTAACAGGTTGAGTATACCTGTGGGTGTGCTGCACTGAGATACTGTGAAATTCTGTAGGTTAGTGATCTAATGCATTTTGACTTAGGATATTTTAACTTACCAGTGAAATATTTGTCTATGATCACATAGGAGTTGGAAAAGCATTTGTATAAAATGGGATAGTACTTTTATGGGTGACTCAGACCTCCAAGAAGAGAGGAATTTTTACTGCTATATGCATCTAGATACATGTTGTAGATGCTGGTGGTCTGGACTGGGTCACAGTGGCAATATGAAAGCTATAATGCTTGGGTGAAGACTTTGTGGAAGTAGAGGCAGGCTCAGGGCTCCTGTGGTTGGTTATGGTAAGTTGACTATCTTAAGGACTCAAAACTTAAGAGTTTTCCTGGGGTAGAATACACTGCAGGTACCCTTAACTTAGCAGGTCCACACTGTCTTTGGGAAATAGGTCAAAAAGGGCATGGAGAGGGCACAGTGATGTACAAGGCCCTCTGTTTCTACCCTGGGATGGTTGCTCGTGGACAGCTTTTGACTGACATATCTCTTAATCTGAATGAATGAGTAAAGCTAGTGAATGAATGAATGCACACAGCCCATTCTTTCAATTTCAGTATTTGGTGTTTTCAACAACACAATGACCATCAGTCACATACAAAGCACAGAATTTGTTAGCTAGGTTTAGAAAAAAAGCTCAAGGAACAAATTAGATAAGAAGCATGACATCTAAACAGCAATCATTTTCAGCTTTTACTGACATGTGCATTCTGATGCCAGGTCAGTTTTTGCTGCCCTGGTGCCTGACAGATAGCTTGGAGTTTCTCTGGCATGCAGAGGTGATCAAGGAACTGCACTTGTCCTCTGGGAGATTCTGATTGAGTGGTAGAGGAAGCTAGAACTGAGGAGAGGCGAATTTGCAGGTGCACAGAGGATGGTCTAGAATCTCCAAAGACAAGAGATGCAGTTTTCTGGGTTTTTTTTCCCCCTGGACCATCTTTTAACTTGTATTTTAAAGGTAGACAACTTGAAGATAGGTCATTACAAATAGAAACCCAAGAACAGAACCAAAGACCAGAAAGTGAGCTGGAGGAAAAACTAGATAGGCATTAGTGGAAAAACCAGGTTGCCCTGCTATGTGCCTGTGAGTTCTGAATGTACTACCCATGAGGCCTGTGTATGCTTCCAAAGGCATAAGATCTTAGGCATTGGTATTCCTCACCTCTATGACAGCCGAATAAACAAAACAAGACAGAACCATAAAGATAAAGACAGCATCCTATACACCTCATGGGACTGCACTGTTATTTAATATGTGGGTAGATCAAAAAGTCTCTCAGCATCTTTAACTCTCAATCATCTTAAATCTAAAGTAGGAATGATCATGTTAGCCCCTGAGAAAGACACACAAAACAGTAGAGAAGAAAAGGTATTTAAAGTGTTTTATTCTACAAAACTGTATGTTGTCATTGTTAGCAGGTGTCTGGTAAATTTTTATTGATGGAGGACAGATAAATATTTAGCATAAAACAAGGTATATACATACATGTACATACACACGAATAGGCACACATGATGTTTATATTTTTGCAATCTAGCTTTAGAGTATGTGTGCATATATACATACATATATACGTATATATGTATTTATATGATTGCAATTGTTATGTGATTCTTGCTTTTGGCTTTCCTTGGTGACTATTTCAACTTATGTCACAGGGTGAATACTCTTTCCGAAAGGTGCAAGCGCCTCTTCCTATGTTCTTACCCTGGGATGACTACAGACAGAGGAGATAGTATCATTGCACAGTCATGGGTGCTTACCTACAGGTTACCCATATTCTTCAGTCAATTACATTAGCAGCATATCAATCAACATATGTTACCACGTCTCAGGATCTGTGCTGTATACATAGGATACAGTAGTGACCAAGACAAACATGGTATTTGTCCTAATGGTGCCTAAAGTTAAGAAGAGGAAACTACTCAATGCAGACTGTCCAGTAATTGGTTTCTTTCCTCTGCTGTTGCGAATATCTCATAATCACTGATTCCCCCACAGTTAGTACAGAAGAGAGATGCAAGAATACACTGGGAAGAGAGCTCACTGCCTTATACATATGTAAGCAGAGAAAGAGAGGGGCTGCACCAGCATCTACATCACCTCAGTTCCTTTCTTATGTCACCAACAAATATTCAACCTCACTTTATAACATTCTAAAGTAACAACCCAAGTATAAAATCTATGTCCTCAGGGAATTTCCAAATGTTCCAAAAAGAAATTTTAGCATGAAGTTTCTGGGCATCATCCCATGAGAAGTATCTTACACCTGGAATCACTTTTGCTCTTACATGGCTTCTAAGTGTGGTCCGCTAAATCCTGTTACACAGATATCACAGTTCTGTGTTGTGAGCATTGGTGGATCTGTTATGTGCAGCAGGATGGAGCTTGGTTAGAGCAGTGCCACATATCTGACATAGTATGGAAACTGATTGGGAGAAGAGGGCAAAGGGGACAGGTAGCTGAGGGAAGAGGGGTGGTCACTATGATGCAAGGAAAAAGAGAAACACTGGGTAGCACAGACCACGGTCATCAGGAATGATTATGTCCACTGTGTGACTACAGTTGTTGCTAGGGTACAGCATGAAGCTTCCATCCTGTGTTCCTGGAGAATCTCTGTGTGGAACCTGGGTTTGTGGTAATCATTGCTATGGTGATGGAGCTAGGAGCCAAAGGACCACTCCAAGTCTTAGAAAGCAATTTCTTGTTTACTCATGTTTAGTAACCTGCATCTATGTTTTCTGGGTTCACGGCTGCCTTTCTAGCAGTTCATGTGTTAACTCATCCAGACCTCATGACTAACCAGTCTGGTGCCTTTTTCTTTTACATTTTACAGAGGACTCAAACAGCATGAGCCTTTCAAATTACATGAAACAGTAATTTGGAGTAGGAAGCAAGGCCAGGCTTGAACATAGCCTATCTTTACTCTACAGCTTGAATGGAGAAAAGACTCAGAGAAGAGACCAGAATGAGGTCAGGGTGGTGTGCCTACCTTTACAGCAAAATTAAAGGGTCAATCTTAGCTTCTTTTTCTGTTGCTATAATAAAATATTTTGGTAAAAACAACTTGCAGAAGCAAAGTTTTATTTTTAGCTCTTGGTTCAAATTTACAGTTCCTCAAAGCAGAGAAGTTAAGGCTGCAAGATTCTGAAGCAGCTGATCACAACTCATCCACAACCAGGAAGCTGTGAGTGATAAATGTATGCTGTGGCTTGGCTCCCTTTTTCTACTGATATAGTACAGGATTCTGGCCAGGGAATGGGCCCACCCATAGTGGTTCTATTTTATTCTCATTTCAATGAACTCAAGCAAGATTGGTTCTCTCCATGCTCATTCCTCAGGTGACTCTAGATTGTCAGGTTGATAGTCAAAAGCTCCACAGTCTATAAGTAGTCAAGAGGACGATAGTTTCAGTGCCGTATTTTAAAGTACTAAAATTGATGCAGAGGCAATTTAACATCCCATTTCCTTTTTCTTACTGCCTCCAACATGGCTTGCCAAAATATTGAGGGGAGTCTTTCTCCACCTCTTCTCTTTTTCTCCCTCTTCTCTTGCTTCTGCTCTTACCTCTTCCTTTTTAGATAGTAGGAATGGAATACTGGACCTCATACATGCTAAATATGAACTCTGTTTCTAAGCTACATGCCAAGCTTCATCATGTCACCTCTTAAGTCCTATCCTAACAGAACTGGCCACAAGAAAGTCCTTATGCTGAACAGTCCTATAGCTCCTAGGGACAGTCACAGCCTCTTATAAAACATACTAAATAGTCAATGCCAATCATAACCATATTCCAAGGGTCAGATAGCCAAGTCACCACCATCCCTCCACAATACATTTTCACACTCCTTTTGATCCTCTTGTGGGGCCTGACAGGGATCTTTACCATCATCTAGGGGTTGACTACAAGCCATAGAAGGGTGTGGGCTACATAGAAGGGGTTGATATCTCCAAAATATCTCCCTGTTTGCCTCCTGTCTGGGTTTCTGCTCTAGCCTAAGGTGGATGACATCTCATGCTGAGTGTCTCTTACTGCCCTCTGTCATAGCATGTATTGCTATAAGCAGCTAGTGAGATGGACTGAAGACGAGTGAGTGGGTGATTGACAGAGTGAGGCACCTCATGCCAGTGTTCCATTCTAGCCTATAATAGAGTTCACTTAATCTTTGAAGAGAATAAATGTGCTTCCAGGGGACCTTTAACCCCATTGTTCTAAGATTCTTTATGTCTCTTGAAATATCAATTCTCCTCCTTTCTCAGGGCAAGAACTGTATAAAATTTTTTAGGTAAGTAGAAATGACACCAGTGCTTAACTCAGACTTAGTGTGCATACTTAACTGCCCAATCTTCCATTTTGGAGATAATACCACATGTAACTCTCAGTCAGTCCCCAGGATGAGCTCATGACTAAATGTATATGCTGGGTGTGTAGTGAACATTTAAAAAATGTCATGTACAAGTCACATGCTCACATATACATTATAGCTATTTATATTGAGACCTGCTTTGATATTTTCAATTTTGAATTCCATCCCAGCCAATTTGAATGACTCCTTCAAACAAAACACAACCCAACCAGACTTAAGCATTTGAACCTTGCTAAGTTGAGGTTTATTTTTAAATCCAGAGAGCTCTGGTATTTGAAAAGACGATCTGTGACACTTACTTGTCAGCTCAGGAAATAGGCCCAAGACTTGAAGTGCAAAGTAAAGCGAACTGATGAAGCTTTTCTAGGACACCATATCAGCCAAGCAAATCCATTATACCTAGAAGAAACTTCCACTGCTGGTGAAACTGGCCTAAGAAAGATGGAAGTGGAAAAGACAGAAGTAGGCCACAGAGCTTTGACCTTCTCTTCCCAGAGCATGACCTTCCAGCTATGGTGCAGTTGAGAATATGCTAGGCTATCACTTGTGGGCCACACTGTGATAGTTGTAACCTGCGCTTCTTTTTTAATTTCTGGTAACTTTGAACTTGATCATGAATAAATGAAGCTGAGCAGCATGAGTATAAGCACTAGCTCCCAGCTGTTTTACAATGCCAACCTTTTCAGGTTGACTTTAAGCAGATACCAATGGGGTTGATCTAGAATTATTTTCAAGGCTTTGATTTTGGTAACATCAAACAACCTTATGAACTATTGCCAAGATGACTCTGAGGAATTATAACTGAAGGCTGCCCATCTTTGGATAGGTTGGTCCCATTCTCTTCTTGGTGGTCTCTTGAATATGGTACTTGCCACTATGCAGTGTTCCTTAGGTGGCATCACTGGGTGGGTACCTTTCAGAGACTGTGAGATCCTCAGAGGCAAAGGCTGAATTCTTTTATCAGCATGTGTATCCAGGCTAGTTGTGATACCCAGAGAGACACAGCCCATCCTAAAGTAGAGACACAGCTCATTCCAAGCTGGCCCTTAAGTTCCAAAGTGTTGTTCATCTATCTAGAAAGCCAGCCTTCTTTTTATCCCTCTGTCTTTCTGGTGGAAAGTGAGCACTTCACAAGTGCAGTCCCAGACTTTCCAGCTTGGTAGGAGGTCTTAAGTGTCTCCCATATTCCTTTCTCTGATCAGCTTACTTTTCATGAGCCTTCCAATCTGGTGCATTATGAATGGGAAGTCTTTTAGGGATGGGAAACAGCTAGACATCTGTCCTCTGGATTATGAATATTATGAATTGTTGGCAGTTGTTTATTTTCTTTTGTTTTTGATCATTAGACACAGTGAAGAAAAAGAACTGTTAAGACTTGGCATTTTGGAATTGGAGTGGTAATTATTTATGGACATGTAGTTAGGATCTATAATGGAGCTGACATGTCAACATGGCTGGGGAAAACCTCACAATGCCCCTTACCTAGGAAGAGCTATAGGCAAATGATGGCTACTCTGAGAGGGTAAATCAGTTTTTTTATAGGGATAAGACCCCAGATAGGTTATCTGATCCCAAGTGGTCAGCCCTAAACACGTGTACATATAAGCAACACTAATAGGTTGTATTTGTGTGTGTGTACATGTACAGCAATAATAATTAAAAGATAAAGGGTCATAAAGTTGAGAGGGAATTTGGGGCATGGCGGAGATGGAGTTAGGAGAGTGTGAAATAGAAATGATGTAGATAGAGCAGTCATGTATAAGTTCTCAAGAAAATTAAATGTAAAAAAAGAAGCTTTAAAAATTAAAACAACTGTAAATAAAAGAAATAAATAAAAAGCACAGAGAAAAAAAATTCTCTGGAGGTATTTATGGACAAAGATGTAGAGGTTCCATCTAAGAAAGAGATATATGCTGTGTATTAGCAGTTCAGGGAGTGAAGTATTCTGTATTGAGTTTCTTCCTAGCTGAGGATATGGGACGTTCTCCACCTCTCCTGGCAATTTCAGGACGGAGTCATTATAATCCCTTTGTAGTGGGGGAGATAACTGAATCCCTACTTCATGAGTCCCTGAAGCTGACCTATGGAGACAGAGGTGTAAGATGATGAACTCGACATCACCCCACAGACCAGAAGTGCTCTTCTTCTCATTCTCAAAAGGCAGAAACAGATCAGCTCCTCAGCAAAAATTCAGTTTTCTAAATTCTAGGCCCACTTATCTCACTACATCTGGGTGTTCCAGGCTCATCCTTTCCATGTTGACTTCTCCCTGAACAGCAGAAGGTACTGGAGGACTCACTTTCTGTCTAAGCTGGAACCTGGGAAGGAGTGGCATCTCTCTGCTCATTTCATTTGTGCTCTGGTTCAATGGGGGAGGTACACAAACTTTTGCTGATGTTCTTGTCTAAATATTTTTCTGTTGCACGGATAGTTTGATGAGATACCTGCTCTTTCTGGCCCTTTGGAACTGCATAGGCCTTTTCATGAGTTATCTGAAGTGCCACCAGTATATCCCAGTTCTGAGAGACATATATTTTTATTTTTACAATATCAATGAAGAAAGCAACCAATTTATCTGAGCCTCAAATGCCACTACATGCTAGAGATACTTTGGTTTAAGAAAACCTTTTTAACTAAGGGGCATAGGATGCTGGTTACAAGTTTTTCTGCTCTAATAGATAATTGGGGAAGATTGGAGCCATTGGGCCACTTGTTGCTAAAGTTTAATCTCTTATCATTGCTTTTATAGTGGCTATAGCTATCTATTTTCCTGGTCTAGTCTTCTAGGTTCTGCTGCTTAAAGCATCTGGTAACAAAGAGGCTTGCTGAAGTGGGTGATAGTCATTTTATGCATAGTTTTTAGATGATAGAGCTAAGACTAGAGATCTCTTCTGAGTGTCCAGAGCCAATGAGGGCTCAGTTGCCTGACTCTGGGTCTGTGCTTCCTTATTCTCCACCTTTTCCCTCCAAACTCAGAACTGACAGATTCTTCTCCTCAGGGATCTCCTGGCTCTTCTTCACTTTAGAAACTTTAACAACATAAATCCAAGAGTTATGATTTTCTGTGAAGGAAGAAATTTACTGTGTTGTGTTTAGGTTCCTCATTTAAATCATCTAATTTCATCTTCCTTCTTTATATACAGGACATCTCTCTATCCTTTATGTGGGAAGACTAAATCTACCAAGATAATTATTTCCATGGGATCATCAGGGATCTGTCACAAAGTACTACTTAAATCTCTCATTCACAGACTTTTATGCATCCTACTGAATGAAGCATACATATACTGCTTTTCATTATACAAAAATACAATAAACACTAGTCATGAACCTGATTATGAAATCATTTTTTCTTCTATTTAGTCTTAAATTTTATTGCAATAATTTTTAAAAATGAATTCCAATAGTCTTCACTCCATTTCTTATCTTATATTAAAATAGATATCATGACTGAAACTTTAATAGAAAACAGGTTTTTTTTTTTAAATAAAACCCACTTTCCAATGAATAACTATTTCTTCAGTGAACACCTAGTCAAAGTGAGATCAAAACACCAATGCTAGTGGTCTACGTTTTAATTAATAGCTAATTTTAAATGATGACTGCATTAATTAAGAGTTAGTCAAAATGAGATCAGTATGTCCATGCAAGTGAAACAAGGAGAGAACCCAGAAGGTAAAACATAAAGACATCTTTCTCCTTGGCTAACAGAGGGTGCGTGGCCCTTCACTTCCATGACCTGGAACAATATGGGAAACTTGAAACAAAGTTCAGATCATCAATTTGATGAAATAGTCTGGAGGTGTGGAAAGGGGGTATAGTAAACACCATCTGCCAACCACTTACCTTCATGAAAAATTTGAGTGTCTAGTAGACTGGCATCTGACTACCCACTTTTGTAAGGCTTAGTTGGAGGTTCTGCTCTCATTTAAAAATGACTGTATATAAGTCTGCATTCTGCACTCTCAAACACAAGTGCTAAAGACAAATTGCTCCACCAGAAACTTACAAACACACAGATTTTCTGCCTGGATTATCTGAAAATCATCAATTTGAGTTGTGTAAGGAAGTCTTGTAGATTCTTTAGCCCTTGAGCAAATCAAATACAATCCTCTTCTGGGATGACCCTCCATTGTGTCCCACCCCATTCTCCCAGAAAGAATGCAGGTCACTATGATAAAGCAGCTCGAAGAAACAGCTGAGGCTAAGCTATTGGAAAAGTCAAAGTTAACCTGCAATCCCTATTTGTCCAAGGACAAGAAAACTTCCTGGAATGCTGGGACTTGTAGTTTATGGGAAATAACAAGCCACATGGTTTTACTCCACTAAACAAGTTTGCATGACCCATCTATATCAGGTGTGCTTAATCACATGTGGGAATAAGGTGCCTAGACAGGAAATATGTCAGCATGTATGCATGACCTGATGGGAAATCCAGTGAATTATGGGTTTTGTCTTTTTAAACCACTGTAAAATATGACTCATGGCCATTCTCTAAAAATCCAGGCAGGGGCTGGAGCGGTGGGGGTGGGGTTGGGGGTGGACCTGACCAGAGTCTTTCTACCTGGCCAGTATTTAATTTGCTTTAAATTTGGATCAAAATTGTAGAACTAATTTTTCTCTTGCAAACCTCAGGATTAACAACATGAAAGTTAGTTGTGAAAGGTTACTGCATATCTAACTATGGTTCTGGTAGGAGAGGAATGGCGAAGGAGATGGAAAGCAGGAATACGTTAAAGACTTCAAAATAGAAAGTCAAGATGTCCTAAGAATAAAAACTTAAGTAAATAAAGACAGTGCCCATCTATTTTTATTGTGGTAATAAAAGCAGAAAACCAAATATGCAAGGAAGATCCTAACAGCATTGAGATGGAAAAGAAACATCTTAATTTTTTCATCAGCAGCAAGAGCAAGGAGAAATAACAATGACAGGTCTGAGGAAAACTGTGGATATATATTACATATTTAATAAAACCTGAATATTGGGGAAAGAGCACATAGTCAAATCCTATGCAGACAGCTCAGGAAATTCTTGATTCTTGAGTATAAGGACAAACAGCTGAAATTCAGTCACACACACCTTTAATCCCAGCACAGAGAGAGCCAGGAGTAGTGACTTATGCCCTTGATCCCATAACTTCAGAGACAGAACTTCCTCTGTTTCTGTGAGTTCAAAGCTAGCCAGAAAATAGAGTAATACACACCTTTAATCCTAACCGGGATGACATATAATTGAAGAGAAGGGTATATAAGGTCCCTTAGGAACCCAGCAGAGGTAGAAGCAACAGGCAGAAGTGACTAGGAGCGAGGTTGAGGAAGTTGCAAGACAGCTCGGTGAAAATTGACTGTGGTGCTTTCTGTCTCTAATATTTCAGCCTTCCCCTAATATTTGGCTCAGAGTCTCTTTCCTTACAATCTGAATTTGTGCAACTACAGAAAAAGTGCGGTCCTGAGGCTGTGTGAAACAACTGTCTTAAAAGTTGTTTAAAGGATCCATGCCCACATTTCTGGAGAAAGCCTTCTACTCCCCAGAGGCCTGGCCAACATACTGAGTCCCAGGTAATACTGCCACCACCCTGCCTGCTCTTGCTCAGCCTAAGGAATAGCGTCAACTGCTTCCTCCTCTCCTCACTAATCTACATATCCCAGTCTATGCCTCTAGCAGAAGCTTTCTAACCTATCAGAGGCCAAACCAGACTTGTGATTCCCAGAGGTCAGTCCAACTCCCTGACAACCAGGCAGAAACCTCCTACCTCACCAGAAGCCAGGCCAGCATCTGAACCCCAGAGGAGCCCAGTCCAGATCAGAAGTCATGCACATACCTAGCCAGAACTTTAGCCCCAAACATGAGCATGAACTTCCTGCTAGACCAGAAACCATATAGGACATCAGAAATCCAAGCCTCAATGTGGGTGGAGACCCTCTACTCAACCACAGGCCACAGGATCTACAAACCAGAGAGAAAACAGAAACTAGGGGGAAAAACACCCACCAACAAAGACAAATCCAGAAATTGGCACCTAGACAGATAATTGCTCCAAATCCAGATGCCTAATTGTAAGTATAAGAACACAAACAATAAGAGTCAGGGAAATATGTCACCATCAGAGCTCAGCCATTTATTATAGCAAGCCCTGAATATTTTAATACAGTGTAAATATAAGAAATTAGTCTTAAAACTAACATTATGATGATGTCAGAGGTTCTTTAAGATGAAAGATTACCTTAAAGAAACCAAGGAAAAGACAACCAAAACATTGGAGGAAATCAATAAACTCCTTAAGGAATATCAAGAAAGCCAACAAACAAACAAACAAGTGAAGGAAACTATTTAAGATATAAACATTGAAATAGAAGCCATTAAAAAGAACCTCACAAACAGAGAATTTAGAAAATGGAAAATCTGGGCAACCAAGAGGAACTAATGGCACAAGTATCATCATCGGGATACAAGAGATAAAAGAGAGACTCTCAGGTGTTGAAGATATAACAGAAGAAATAGATTCATTAGTCAAAGAAAATGATGGAATTAAAAATCTCCTAACACAAAACATTCAGGAAATTTGGGATACCATGAAAACATCAATCATAAGAATAATAGAAATAGAAGGAGAATAATTCCAGTTTAAACTCTCAGATAAGATATTTAACAAAATTATAGAAGAAAATTTCCCTAACCTAGAGAAGGATGTTGTAATTTGAATGTAATTGGCTCCCATAAACTCACAGGGAGTGGCATTATTAGAAGGTGTGGCTCTGTTGGAGTAGGTATAGCTTTGATGGTTGAAGTGTGTCACTGTGGGGGGTGGTCTCATATATTCTCAAGATACTGTCCAATGAGACACGTCAGTTTCTGTTGCCTACCAGACGTAGGCCTGTATGCCACCATGACCCACCATGATGATAAGGGACTAAATCTCTGAACTGTAAGCTGTCACCTCAGTTAAATGTTTTCCTTTATAAGAGCTGCCATAGTCATAATGTCTTTTTATAGCAACAGACACCCTAACTAAGCCAAAGGATGTGCCTATAAAGGTATAAGAAGCTTATAGAACACCAAACAGATTAGAAAAGAAAATCTCACCATATAATAATCAAAACACTAAATATCTAAACAAAGAAAGAACATTAAAAGTAGGAAGGGCAAAAGGCCAAGTAACATATAAAGGCAGACCTATAAGAATCACACCTGATTTTTCAACAGAGACCCTAAAATTCAGATGGGTCTGAACTGATATCTTACAGAATCTAAGAGACCATAGATGCCAGCCCATACTACCATACACAGCAAAACTGTCAATCGCCATAAATGGAGAAAAAAAAAGATATTTCATGACAAAGTTAAAATTACGTAATATAAACAATATCTAGCTATAAATCCAGCCCTGCAGAAGGAACTAGATGTAAAACTCCAACCGTAAAAGTTAACTACATCCACAAAAGCACAGGCAACAGATAATCTGACACCAGAAAAACCCAAAGGAAGGAAACACATAAATACACATAAGATACACTTACAGACACACACTGCCACCACCACCACCAAAATAACAGGAATTAACAATCATTGGTTATTAATATCTCAATAACAATGTACTCAATTTATCAATAAAAAGATAGAGACTAACAGAGTGCATGCAAAAACAGGTGCCATCCTTTTGTGGCATACAAGAAACATACTCCAACATTAAAGATAGACATTACCTCAAAGTAAAAGGTTGGAAAAAAAATTTTCAGTCAAATGGACCTAATAAGCAAGTGTGTGTAGCTATTCTAATATTTAACAAAATAGACTTTAAACTAAAATTAATCAAAAGAGATGGAGAAGGAAAATCTACCAAAATGATGTTTCAATACTGAACATCTCTACTACACATGCACGGGCACCCACATTTGTAAAATAAACATTATTAAAGCTTAAATCACACGTTGAATCTCACACATTTAATAGTGAGAGACTTCAACACTCCACTCTTGCCAATGGACAGGTTGTCCAAACTGAAACTAATGGAGAGATAATGTAACTAACAGATATTATATCTAAAATGGAACTAACAGATGTCTACAAAACATTTTACCCAAACACGAAAGAATCTACTTTTTCTCAGCACCTCATGGTACCTTATCTAAAATTGTCCATATACTTGATCACGAAGCAAGGATTATAGGAGCCATAGAGGTCAAGGACATCACAAGAAAACTAACAGAATCAAATAACTTGGGCTCATAGGGGCTCACAGAGACTCAACAGACAACCAGGGAGCGCTGATATGACTGACCTAGGCTCTCTGTATATATCTGATAGTTGTGTAGCTTGGTCTTCTTGAGGAAATTCTAACAGTGGGAATCTTTTTTGGGGACCATACTCTTCATACTGGGTTGCCATGCTCATCCTTATTATATAAAACCAGTCAGTACACAAGGCAGGGTGCTAAGTCTTACTGCAACTTGATGTGTCATGTTTTGTTGATATTCATGGGAGGCCTGGCCTTTTCTGAATAAAACAAGAGGAAAAGTAAATGGGGTGGGAGGCAGAGGGGAGGTGGGAGGGAGGGATTGGAAGGAGAGGATGCAGAAAATAAATAAATAAAATCAGGATGCAGAATATAAATAAAAAGGCCTTATTTTGGTATGAAAACATTTATTTACTTTTATAATAGACATCAAATGAAGAAAGTTGCAGATTGTGATTTTAATGTTGAAAGGAAATGATGTTTGCAGTTAGTTTAAGATATAAAACAGAATTGCCAAAGATTATGTTGCTATTTAGGTATATACTTAAAATCTTTCAGTGTTTAGAACAGAAATGTAAGAACTTCAGTAATTAGTGTGTGGTAACATATAAAGTGTGTGATTAGAATGAGAGCGTTGAGATGTCCATGTATAATTTTGTTCTAGTTTGCCTTTTCTGTTGCTGTGATAAAACAAAACTAACTCAGAAGAGGAAGGGTTTCTCTTACAGCTTCCAGGTCACAATTCATCTATGAGGGAGGTCAGGGCAAGAACTCAAGTCAGAATGGAGGCAGAGAACACGGACAGAGGCCTCTTGCTGACTTGCCTGTCCCAGCTCGTGCTCATCTCCAGGAGTGGAGTTGAGTAGGGGTGGTAGGGTAGGGGATAGGAGTGAGGTGGGAGGGTAGGGTGGTGGCCCTGCTCTCAGTGGTCTGGATCCTCTCATGAGTCCAGGAACAAGCTCATTCCCTCACAGACATGGCACAGGCCAGTATGATCTGAGCATTCTCTTTGCTGAGGTCCCCTCTTCCAGGTGACTCTTGACTGTGATAAGTTGTCAATAAAAACCAAACAGAGTATGTTTATTCTGGAGTATGGAAATATATTTTTAAATAGATATCAAAGATTTAAGTATGTATTAAAATATCTGAGAATATCTTTGTCATTCTTTCTCTCTCTCTCTCTGTCTCTCTCTCTCTCTTACACACACACACACACACACACACACACACACACACAGGCATAGAAACAGAAAGCAAAACTAATAAGCAAGCGCAGAAAAAGTAAAAAAGTGGTGTGTGTGTTTGTGTGTGTGTATGTGTGCATGTGTGTGTTTGTGTGTATGTGTATGTGTGTGTGTTTGTGTGCATGCTCACATATACTATAACCCTATCAAACTCTAAGAATGAAAATAAATTCCCACAAAAAGCAAACAAAATAGGAGAAATGGAAACATCCCAAACAAGGGCAATGTTTTAAAACCAAGAGCAGGCACACATATTTGAATTGTTCCAGTATTTTTAGAGTGTGTGCATATTTGATAATGTGAACAAAAATTCTTAGAGAGAAGTTGCCTGTGAGGCTGATTGGCTGATAAAGAGTTTCAAGAATATTAAGAGTTTGGAATGTTGCTGTACTCACAGGCTAATTATAATTACTTTTGGGTTAATTTTACCCTGCAGGGGGCTATTCCTTCCTCACCTCTCTATCAACCCTAACATTCTGATAAAGGAATAAAAACATTTGAAATGATTAACATCACAAAACCCTATTTTCTACCAATGAACAGGCTGTAGTACTGCAGCTGAGGTTCTTGTATTTGCCATATGTAACTCTCCTAATGTTTCCACTAGTGTATTTTAAAATTGCTTTGATTTATAACTTTCTTTGTTCTGTTACTATAAAAACTCCATGAAACTACTTCCATGTTGGAACATTTTATTTGTGAGGAGAACTAAATCTCGTTCCTAGGCCATGGTCACTCACATTTAGCTTCAGAACAAACTATCTCTTATTCCTCTTGAGGTGGAAGCTGCATCTTTTGCATCCACCATCAACAGTCTTCTATAGCTAATTACTACTTAAAATTTTTGACAAAAATAAAAGGGAAGAAAATGAGACCTTGTGAAAGATGCCAGAGACCCACTTCCTATTTCTTCTTCATGCATTTTTGCATCTTGGTGGGTAAAACCCTTTGAAATTGCACAGAAGTAGTGCTCGAAATAGAATTTTCATCATTCAAAGAATTTTTGTTCAAGCAAACAATAACAGCAGCAGTGGTAACACAAATGCCTGTAATTGCAGCAGGTCACAAAGGAAGTGTTGCAGGCCATCAAAAGCCAGCCCTTCAATGGGGCCTTTTAAAAACCATTGTCCCAATTTTGCTTTATTCTCCTCATTTTGCTCGGTAGTTCCCCCACCCTTCTCTCTGCACCCATCAACAGAAAGACACAGGAAAGTAAATTCCACCATTCACCAGAAATAGGCAAGCAATTATCTCCTCAACTGCTCAGAATCAATTTTTAAGTAACAAAAGTCAAATTATCAGATGATTTAATGTTCTTCTTTGTATTCAACTCTGATAGAACTATCCCAGCTGCTCTCATGACTGATAAACATCCATTCCTTCTCTTTTCTCTATTTGTGCTCCCTAACATGCTCTCCTCAGCTGGCACTTCCTTTAAAGATGATCCTTCTAGTGCAGACAGTCACTTTAAGTTTTGTTCTTGTTTTAGGGAAGCCATTTTTTTTTAGGTGTAACACAACCATCAGCCATCATCAAGTATAGTACCTTCTTTGCCTGCCATCATGATTTGAAATACTAGAATATATATATATATATATAGCATATATATATATAGCATATATATAGCAGCATTATTTATAATAGCAAGAACCTGGAAACAACCTAGATGTCCCTCAACTGAAGAATGGATTAACAAACTGTGGTACATCTGCACAATGGAATACTACTCAGCAGTAAGAAAAAATGATATCCTAAAATTCGCAGACAAATGGATGGATTTGGAGAAAATCTTCCTGAGTGAGGTATCACAATCTCAGAAAGATAAGCAGGGGATGTACTCACTCATTAGTGGTCTCTAAACAAACAAACAAGAAAAAAAGCCAAGCATGCCCAAGCGGCAAACCACAACCACTGAACAGCCTGGGATCAGAAACACCCTGGACTGACCCTTTGGATCCCACTCCAACTATAGGAACACCTGACTCACTCTTGAGGGAGGGGGGACAAAACTGGATTTGCCAGGAGTGGAGACTGATCCAAGCATTATTGGGTCAGTGGGACCATAGGGCTGTCTGCTACCTGCCCAGGGAGAGGATGGGGAGTTGCGGAGAAGAAAAAATGACCTGATGTGGTGGGAGGGGGAAGGGACCTTGAATAAGGATATACAGGAATGGAAAAAAAAATTCAGAGGGAAAGCTGAACACAAAGTAAATATATGTGTAGCATCTTATTTGCATTATCACCCTTGATAAGTCATGCTTATGATTTTTATCTTCTTTATAGTTATTGTTAACTTTTCAGCATTTTAAATTCATTTTACTGTTTTTCTTGATAAATTAAAAAAAGTAAAATAAAAAAAATAAATAAAGACACAGTGTTGGTAATAAAAAAATACTAGAATATATGGTAATAGCTAAATCTGTGGGAACAGAGTGGGTAGAAATCCCACACTTCATCCATCACTCAGTTTTGACTTCTGCTAGATATAGGCTTATGTGGTGATAGAACACGACCAAGTGATAGACCAAGACCAAGAACATCAGAGATGCAGCCTTTGAGCCATAGCTCATGCTTGGGTAGAATTTTGGGATAATACAGCTATCTCTGAGCTCTATAAGCAAATTCAATAAGATCATTGATTCACTAAGATAGACTCAAATGTAATAATTTCTTAGTGCCTTGTTGCTGGGTGATAGATATTTGTGGGTTTAAAGGTTACTCAGGATGATTTTTCCCCTACAATCAGCTTATAAGACAAAGAACTAAAATGCTCTGACTAGTTGAAAGACTGGAGATTTCTGGCCCTCAGGGCACATGCCATTCTGAACTACTGAAAGGTCAAAAGATCATGATCTAGTTGGAGATTTTCTGGTTAAGAGCAAAAGCATCTCACTTAAGACTTATCCAAAATGGGCCTGTTAATTACCTGGACAGGACAATACTCCTTAGGAAAACCTGACAGTTCTAGAGATTTCAGAAACACTATCAAAGCCTACTTAACATGTAGGTGGGCTCAATGATCTCTCTGATCACTTTCTACTCTCACTCTCTGAAGATGTGCTCTGCCCCACAATAATCTCATAATTGTCTCTTTGACCATTGTCCATTCTACTCTCTTGAGGGTGAGCTCTGCTCTGCAGTGATCCCCTTAGTCATTGCCCATGGTCACTCCTTGAGAGGATTTCCCTTTACTGTGTGGTGAACTTGTCTCTCTTCCATCCTACTCTCTGTCTTGTTTGGGTTCCTTTAGTGGTGATCACAAGGACCAGAGAGCTAAGGTGAATGCAGACTGACATCCCGGGGACACTATCTGAGACAAATATATATATATATCTTCCCTGGAAAGCTCTTGCAACAGCCAGTCAACAGAATAAGCATGTGATCCTCTGTTCTCTCAGCATTCTACATATCTAGTAGGCTTCTTTGCATACAGCTTTGCCCATTAGTATTAGTTCATTCATTGCCATTCTCATCTACAATAAATGTTCTTCCATCAAGTTATATGAATTCAAAATTAATTTTTAATGTCTAACAACATAGGCTTTGCATGAGTGGTAATTTTAATGGCTAAAATAAACACACTATCTGTTCTAGGCGTTGAGTTCTGCCTAACATACTACACTGAAGTGGTGGCTCAAAGTAATTTATCTCTTTTGGGTATCAGCTGGTTGGGTTCTAGTCTACTGGGATGACTATCTCAAGGTTAGATTAGGATGAATGCCAAAGATGGTTTGTTGACCCTCATGCTTGATGCCTAATGCCCCAGCATTAAAATCTTTCCAGAGATTACTCTGGGTGTTTTGGGATCTCATGGCATGGTGATTATAGTACAGGATTTGGTGGTTGCTGACTCCCTAAGCAGAAAGTAGTACTGTATAGATATTTAAATGAAATCCCTAAGTCTGATACTGGGTTTCTTTTGCCACATTATATTAATTAAACTATTACACGATCATGACAATTATAGGAAAAAAGTAAGTGGGTAGAAATACTGTTGTGATATATGGAAGCCACCACTGGTTTCACCTCTGTGCTGGTTGTAGTGCTAAGCACATTGAACATGTTAAGCTATTTAATATTTTTCATAATGCTTTGAGATAGTTACCATTACTATAATTTTTACTTAATAGTAAAAACAGCACTAAGGATCCAAAATAAGTATCTTAATTGTCACAGCTAGTGAAAGGCATAGATAACACTCCCATCAGATTGTTCTGGAGTTTGAACTCTTAATCACAGATGTATTTAATTGTGCCACGGTGACAACTGGGCAAACTCTTGACTTTAATATCTACTTTCATGGCTTAGCTCAGTAGAATTCCTTTTATGCTTGTAAAATTTCAGGGAGAAATAATTCCTTCCCTAAAAATAAATGGAGAAGGATAAAAGCAGGAATGCAGGACCAAGAAGGAGGTGCTCAGTCTCGATGGCTTGCTATTTAGCCTGTGACTATGTCTCCTTTGCTCTTTGTGGGGGTCTCTCTTAACCAGAAAATTCTTCAGTGCTCAGACCTCTGTGACATGTCTGTTTTACTTTCGGATCAGGGAATTTTCTGGGATATCTTGTTGACCTTTGGTTCATCTTTGTTTTTTTCTTTCTTTCTTTTTTTAAAAAAAAAAACTTATAAAATAAAGTCTTTTTTATCCATGTATTCCCTTACTCCTCCTCTCTTCCCTCTCCCAATCTCTCCAGGTCAGCCTTCAGCTTCCCTCCTCACCATCCCTCATCCCCCAAAAGGGGAAGAATTCCCAAGGTGTATCAGCTCAGTGTTCACTCCAGGCAAGTCTGATTTTCTCATCCTAGTATCAAGACTGCATTAGGTGTTCCTCTGGAGGGAATGGGCTCTGCAACACCAGTCCAAGCACAGAAACACAGTCTAATCTCTCCCCTTGAGGCTCCACATTCTGCCCATGTCAGTGGTCGGTTGCTTATCCTTGGAGGGCCTAGCTCCTTTTCTCAATGGTTCCCCGTTGGCTGTTCTTGATTCAGTGAGCTCCCTAGAGCTCCAGCCAGCCATCACTGTGAGAATTTTCCTCATAGTCCCTATCCCCTTGCTCATATAGACTCTCCTCCCCCACTCTCATCTGGACCAGGAACTCAGCCCAGTGCTTAGGCTCAGCCATTAAAGGCTAGGCTCACAACCAAAAATATAAGGGTTCCTTATCTTATCTATGCAAAACTTAACTCTTTTATCACATCTCACTTGAACATGACCAACTGTTTCCCCGAAGTCAACTTTCCTGCATCTTATCTACAGCAGAGAGCAGACATAGACATCCAAGTGACTGCCTGCTTGCCCTCATGGAGGCCTTGACATAAATCCAAGTTTTCCATGCATTTATGTGTTAAATAGCATGCACTCATTATGCACTGTGTGTGATCTAGTTCCCCCAAACACTGGCCTATCTCATAAGATCCCCCAAGGCAGTTGTTTTCTCCCTTATTTCTAGCAATAACATATAGTAGTACCTTAATATTTTGGCCCGGGTTCAATTAAATTTGTTAAATTTGATCAGAAGTTTTATTACTTTTTGTTAAAGGAAGGATATTAAATATAGTGCCCTAATTTTTTTTTCTGTTGCTGTGATAAGATACCCAACAAAGGCAACTTAAGAGAGAAAGGCTTTGTTTCAGCTCACAGTTCAAGGGTACAGTCTATCATGGCGGGAACCCAAAGCAGCAGGAGCTTGAATCAGCTGCTCAGGCCATACTAGGAAGCAAGAACAATGAAAACCTCTGTTTAGCTCCAATTCCTTTGTAAAAAACAAAGTTCAGGATCCAAGTCCAAGGAATGGTGCTGCCCACTTTTAAGTGTGCCTCCACACCTCAATCAATGTAATCCATCATAGGTGTGCTCCGAGGGTAACTATTCCCTCACAGGTGTGTCTGGAGGCTTGTCTCCTGGGTGACTCCAGATCTTGTCAAGTTGATAATTAACACTTACTGTCATATATGGACTGTCTAAATCACAGAAGATTGGTTTAGTCTAAAATGTGACTCCAGCCACGTTGGAAAATACTTGTAATAGAAAGGAGGCTGGGAGATTGCTTAGAAGAACTCTTGCCAATCTTCTAGAGCAGTGATTCTCAACATGCGGTTTTCTACCTCCTGAGTCTCTCCAAAAATATCTACATCATAGTTTACAACAGTAGAAAAATTTCAATTGTGAAGTAGCAACAAAAATAATTCTGCAGTTGTGGGTCATCACAACTTGAGGAACTGTGTTAAAGGTTCATAGCATTAGGAAACTTGAGAAGTAGTGTGCTAGAGGATCTGAGTTTGGTTCCTAATACCCACCTCAGGCAGCTCACAAAGAAAAAACAAACTGAAAGAAAATACCCAGTAATACCACTTGTGATAGCCTTAGTTAGTGGTGTTTTTTTTTGTTGTTTGTGCGTACATTTTTGCATTTTAAAATACATCTGGGAATAACTGTGATTGTTAATTTTTATCTTGAGTATTTTTTTTATCTTGATTTGCTGAGAAATTTCTGGATGATAATTAAAGAGCAGCTCTAAGAGAGGACCTTAGACATAAACAGCACCATGCCATGGACTAGATCCTGGTTATAATTAAAAGAACAAAACGAGGGAGCCTGTGACCAGCCATTCCCTCTCTCTGACTCATGTGAGGTGCACAGCCCCTCCCAATAGTCTGCGTTGTCTCAGGATTACAGCAATGATCCATGCCATTCTAAACTGACTCCTCTAAAACCATAGTCTGAGACCAGTAAAGCCAAGTCATCCATTGCTCAAGTCCATCCATCCCATGTACGTGAAATCAATGAAAAGTTAGCTCGGTGTTCTTGAGGGACTCCCAGCAGTGGGTGTGAGGCTGTCACTGACTTCTTTACGTCTTCTTGGAATGCTTTCTTTTCCTACTCAGTTGCCTCATCCATCCCTGACATAAAGATTTATGCCTAGTCTTAGTCTTACTGTAACGGGTTATGCTGTGTTTGGTGGCTATCCTTGGAAATGCCCTTTTTTTTTTTTTTTACAGGAAAACAAAGGAAGAATGTGTCTGGGGGAGAGTTGCAGAAGGAGGAAGGACAGGGAGAAGTGGAGGGAGGGGCGGTTTCAGTCAGGATATAATATATAAGAGAAAAAGAAAGTGCCAGATAAAAATAAAAACAAGAGAAACGTCTGGTTGGCCTGAGAGTTGGCTCCTAATTACTTCTAGGAGGCATCTGTACTGTCTGCTCAGCTGGGTATAGGACTCTGATCTCTGGCCTGCATAATAAACTTAAATATTAAAACATACCTTCTTTTATTCTATGTGACACTTGAAAAAGCTATAACCCAGAAAAGTCAAAACTTGTGGGCAATCCTCTAGAGACAAAGTTTGTTCAGCTGCAAGTTCCCCAGTAGAAGCAAGTGAGATAGGTCCTGTCAGTTCCTTCCCCACATGGAGAGTTTGTTGTTAGAGAAGGGGAAGGCTTGCTGCCTTGAAAGCATCTTTTTCACATCATGGACCATCTTCATTTTCTCAAGACTGATCTTGCCTGCTGCTCCTGCAATGGCATCTCTAGCCCTGTCTGCAACCCTCTGGAAAGCTTTCTCTGTGGATCTCAGCTGTGCTCCTTGCTCAGCTTGCCGTTTTTTAATTACCAGTGAACCACACCACCGAGTCCTAGAGAGGCAGCATCCTCGGCATCAGGATGGGTCTAGTTGGCCCGAGAGTTGGTTCCTAATTACTTCTGGGGAACCAGAAGGGCAGCCATCCTGACTGCTCAGCTGGGTACTGGACTCTGATCTCAGGGTGCCAAAATCACTCCTTCTCATTTCCCCTAGATTCAGGAGGGTTTACACTTATTAATTCCTGCAAATCAAAATGAAGCTGCTCTCTGAGGTCGAACACAGTGGTTGTTCACACATGTTATGAAGGAAAATAATGATCTGGAGTTTACATGCAGTTTCATTTTATCATTCTCACAGAAGAGGGAACTATCTATTGAACATTTCCTGGATGCTAGACATTGTGATGAGCTTCTGTGAGTGGAGTTTATAAGCATCTCCATTTGGGGCTCGGTGAATTTTATCACACAAGGTTTTTAAAAGAATACATTCTTCTAACAAGCAAAGCTGTGATTCAATTTGGTGATATATCTCTAGTGAGAAATATATAAAGAACTTGTTCTTAATCATTGCAGGCAATCACTAAAAACAGTTTAATATGGTACATGATTAGGAAGTCTTAGCTTCTTTTCAATTGCCGTGACAAAACACCATAAACCCAGGAAACTTATAAAAGGAAGAGTTTAATTTGAGGCTCACAATTCAGGTGAGCTAGAGTCCTTGGCTACCATGCTGGGGAGCATGGCAGCTTATAGGCAGGCACGGCATTGGAACAGTAGCTGAGAGCTTACATCTCATCCACAAGCTTGAGCAGAGATCACTAACTGAAAATGCCACATGCTTTTGAAACCTCAAAGCCCATCCCCTGGCAACACATATTCTCCAACAAGGCCAAACAGTTCCACTATGTTCAGGCCAACTATTCACATATCTAAGCCCTTGGGGACCATTCTCACTAAAACTATCATGTATGGAGCTTAGATTCAGATACAAGTGGCTGCAACAGAGGACTCTGAATATGGAAACATTATCACTCTAATGACAGTCTTGTGTGGTAACAAGGGAAGGATGTTTGAATGCTAAGAATCCAGAGTGCATGACTTGGATCCGGGAATGAATGATGAACAGAGTTCCTGTCTTGCAAGGGTGGGCAATGACCTTTGTATTCTCTCCTCATGGCTAGACACCTAATTAAGTGAGACAACTATCCAGAGAATGCCAGTATGCTTAGCAAAGTTCATAGAGGCCTATAACTAATTACAGAAACATGAAGTGGCCTATGTTGATATCAACAAACAGGAATTACATGATGCTCCCTACCTAGCCATCTTAAAAGGTAGTGAGCTCTTTACCCTGAGAAATATTTGAAATGAATTTTGATTATGTCTCACAGAGATGTCTCTGAGTGGGGATAGACATGTGTGGTGCTCTCATTCCATGCCTCAGACTCCTCTCTTTCTCTTTAGAACTTCTATTTTATTGTTTTGTTAATCTGCTGTGAAAACTTCCCAAAACAAGCAAAAGTAAAACATATATTCCCTCATGCAAAGAAAGAAACACTAAGTTATCAACTGACTTGTGTCTGTGTTCCCATGAAACCTCAGACTGCAGAGTAGAATTGTGCTACATATGGCAGACACAGAAAACTGACAGCTGGGCAACTTCCACCAGCCATTCTGCTATTCCCAGAGTTGACCTTAATCCGGGTAATAAAACTGCCTCATAAGGCTCCATAGGTAGTACCTTACCTAAACAACACCAAGGGCTAGATAAAATAACCCACTGAAAGTTGAGGCCCACCATCTTTTGCCAAGGTCCTTGGGGATTGGGATTCAGAATATTGTGATTGAGAAACCGTATGGCCTGTGTGCAGTGTTCTCTAAATGTACTCATTGATATCTGGAGTAACTTCTGGTTATTCTGCACCAAGACATATAGATGGAGTCACAAAGTAGGGTTTACAGGGTGGCTTTTGCTGAAAAATTAGCTACAAAATGTCTGTCAGTATTTCCAAACCCTCTGACCTTGAAAATGTAAAGAAGGGGCCAGCAAACTGTTTCAGTATCTGTGTTACATCAGCGTGATTTGGAATCAAGTTTAATCATATGACACAATGCTCATAATAAATACAGAAGTTTTGAGCAGGTTACTGGAAATACAGGGTTTTAAAAGTATACTAATATTTAAAAACATTTCACACAGATTTATAAAATTGACTTCAGAAATCAGTAGTAGAGTAGTGCTTGAGTCTGGGTGCAAAGATATTGGCTATTTTCCATCTCTTGTTTTACTTTGAATATTTTTCTTAAATTTCCATCAACACTAAGAGAAATTTTAGTAACAAACAAACCTAATTTATTTTCGTATCTTTTAGCATCTTTCAGTGTGGGCACTGGGGATGCTTGTAATTCGAGCATGCCTCAGTCTGAGATGCATGATCATGCCCTCTGCTTGAGACTCCAGAGGGTTCCATCTAGGGCATGGCATATTGGAAAGTGCCTAGATAGAAGACATGGTAATCCACAGCATCGAAGTTCTGAGGCCTTGTCCACAAGGATGAAGGGGCACTAGAAACTGAACCTCAAGTCTCCTTTTCCTAGCTCTTGTGTTCCCAAGGCAGCAAGCAGGCCTATGTACCAAAGAAAGTACTACTGTGCTATGAGAAACGAGAGAAGCTTCATGTAATTGAGTGGATTTCCAGAGAAGCCATCAGAGTGGTGCACAGAAAGTAACGCAAAACCCTTTTCTAACTTCAGAAGCCTCTTAGAATCATGGTCTTTCTGAATTCTTGCAGAGGTTTTTTTTTTTTTTTTTTTTTTAAATCAGTCTCTTCATAATGCCAAAATCATTTATTTAACATTTGGAGAATGCTCTTGGAAAATGAGCACTAACCTTCTTGATCTTCATAAGTGATGTGCTAGCTCAGTGCCTGGCATAAATCATGGTGAGTAAATGCTTTTAATACTTTTTAATACTCATGGAATTGTATAGACAGATGTGACAAATACCTATGTAGCATATTTCTGCACCTATGTGAAATGTGTGAGCATATGTACCTGTGAAATTTGCTGGAAGGTAATCATAGTTACCTGTGTGTGAAGAGTGTCTACTTCTCCTCTATAACCCATTAACTTGTATTAATTAATTAATTCACTATAAAAGTGTCTAATAAGAAATCTCATAATGGTTTAACCATGTTCTTCCAAATCCATAAGTTAAAACCCAATCATTAAGGTGATGGTGGTAAAAGATGGGACTTTAGAGAACTGATCAGGTCGCAGTGGCAGAGCTCCCAAGTAGCATTTATGCCTTCACAAGAGAGAACACTCTCTTGTCCAGAACACTCTTCCTGTCCTATTTCCCATGTAAGAACCCGGACAGCACAGCGATACCGGCTATAAGAGAAAAAGCAGATCCTTACTGAAGACCAAACTTGCCTTCACCTTGCACTGAGGCTTTCCAGGGTGCAGACCTGTGAACCAAATGTCTCTCTAGTTATGGGTTACCCAGTTGAGGCATTTCCTTGCAGCAACCCAACACAGAGTATAAAGAATTAGGTCCCAGCCACAAAGGTCATTTAGAATTCAGCTATAGATTTGTAGGAAATTTCAGGTTGAGAAATCATGAGTCCAAACATACATTGGCAATCTGGTTTCTTTGGCCTGTAGAAGGATGTGGAGATTGTTATCTGGAACTTGCTTCATGATTTTAATGTCCCTCAGGTTTAGAATCTGCCATCTGGAGTTAACTAGGTTAATGATTAAGGAGCAACATAGCACAGTTCTCTGTGTGGGACACAAAGTTCTGCACTTTCAAACCACAGATTATACCTTGGTGACAGCTATAGCTACTTCTCCAGGGTGCCAGAAGGAAATGGGACTGGGAACTGTGGCATAATACAGCCCTTCTAGAGCCTGTAGATTTAGAGTACTTGGTCCAGTGCCTGAGATTCCATATTTCTTTTAAGCTCCAGGGTAATGACTATTGACAGTCTGTGGTTAGAGTGACAGAATCCTACCCATCATGAAATACTGCTCAGGAAACCTTGAATAGTTAGTCAGGAAACTCTGAGTGGTAAGAACAAGTCAGAGCACAGAGACAGATTAGCTTTCATTTATGTAGTGCTACCGTATACATGTCTGCATGTACCTGTGTGTGTGTGTGTGTGTGTGTGTGTGTGTGTGGTGTTGTTTCTTTAGTGTTCTCTTTTTGTCTCAGTACTGATCTGCAGCAGTTCTATGTAGACTAGCAGATCTGAGTGTACTCAAGACGACAAGCTGCACTGATAAGAACACATATTCTTTGAGTCCTGGGAACTTGACAAAGCAAGTTCCTACTGCTGCAGTGTAGCATAGAGAAATAGGAAAGCAGGTAGCTCTAGAGGAGAAATTCAGTGCATACTCATGGCAATATCCTCCCATGCAGTTATAGTCAGCTTCATATCCAGGATACTGCAAAGCAAAAATCATGAAGATACACTTTAGAAAGTATTTTAAAAAGCCATTTCCAAGATGATAGGCATCCAAACAAAACCAACTATCAAAATCCTACTTGAAATGGATGAACTTCCCTTTCTGTTATGAAATATTTAACTATGTAAAGATGTGTTACAATTATTTATGCTTTAAAATATTACATCAACTATGTAAAGGCATGTTACATTTGTTTACGCTGCATTTGTTTAATGATGTAAGGATGTGTGTTTATGTGAAAATGTGTTGCTGTTTCATTTTGCCTGCCTAAAGTACCGGTTGGTTTAATAAAAAGCTGAATGGCCAATAGCTAGACAAGAGAGGGATAGGAGGCCCTGCCAAGCAGAGAGACTAAGTAGGAGGAGCATCAAGGAGAGAGAGAGAGAGAGAGAGAGAGAGAGAGAGAGAGAGAGAGAGAGAGAGAGAACAAGGGAGAAAAAAAGAGAAAGATAGATAGACACACCTGGGGCCAGAAGCCAGGAAGCTGGACACCAACCATGGAGACAGCAGGAGAGTAAGGTATACAGAAGGAAAGAAAGGTAGAAATCCCAGAGGCAAAACACAGATGAAGAGAAATAGATTAAAACAAGAGCTAAGATAAGGCCAGGCATTTATAACTTTTTTATAAGTCTTTGTGTCATGATTTGGGAGCTGGTTGGTGGCCCAAATGGTAAGTGGTACACTTCTCAGTAAAAGATGCATTACCACAGGATAGAATCAGAGATCAAGGGAAGAGAATCTCAACTACCTGTTAGATGGGCACTCACAACAATTTTCCCAGGAATGGCCCAAAACATTTCACGTTGCTCCCAAAAGAGAACATGGGTCTAAGAATAAAGCCTGCTGTAAAATGGGGTGGCAAGTGCTTCTGAAATAATTTCTCATTTGGGTTACTTCTGAGTATACCCTTATCTGGAGCAAGGGTCCTTGAAGATGTCACTGAACATTTTGAAATAAAATGAAATGAAATAAAATAAAATAATTTTGGATTAACCTGGGTAAATCCTAAATTAAGTGAGGGAGATTTGAGACAAGCAGAGGAGGGGAAGAGTGTCATTAAAAAAGGATGAGATCAGAGCCAAGGAATGATGGGAGTCAACAGAAGCTGGGGGAAGCAGAGAGGACCCCCACTGGGGACTGCAGAGCCAGCACCTCTATGTCAACATCTCTCTTTGAACTTGTACCTTTCAGGACTGTGAAAGAGTGGATTTCTGTTGTCCTCAGTATCTCTAATTTGGGGGGAGGGTTGTTACAATAGCCCTTGGGCGTCTGCTTTTTTTTTTTTTGCAGCTTACCCTTTTACCACAAACCTCTATAGCATATGCAATATACAAAACTGCACTTTGCTACATTTATCCGAGATCATATTTTAGGGTTGGAGAGTTCATGCCCTTTAGTGAGGCCACAGATCGCTCAGCAGGCATCAGTGTTGCCTTCCTTACTCAGCCTTCCTATTCCCACAGTGGTGGACTGGACTTTGACTGTCACACTTTGCTGTTGAAGTTCAGAGAAACTGGATGCTATGACGGTGTGTCTGCTGCAGTCACAGAGATGAAAATTAGCGGAGATGCTGTGAAATGAACTGTGGTCCAGGTGACAAGTCCATCAGTGGACTGTGTGCCAGGAAGTCTACTGCTCATTCCTCTGCAGTGAGAATAAGGACTCAGAATGGAGAGATACCTTCCCCATCCTGTTTGTCAGAGGTTAGGCTGCCCAATGCTGACCTCCACGGAAGTCTGTGGGTGTTCATGCTGCCAGAGCTTTTCCCCTGGTTTATAGATGCCTTCATCCCCCATGCTCTAACACAGCACCAATTTGCCAAACAGAACAGTTTTCTGTTTCTGTGAACCACCCGAGAACTCCTATAGACCCTTACAGTAACTGAGAAGCAAAATGTTCTTCCCTTTCTAAGTCATATCCTGCCTTCCAGAGGGTTCTGGAATTTCTCAGCCATCCACAGAGATAAGTAACTCCCCCATGATCACACAGCTGTGAAGCGATATGAGCAAGGGGTGAAGGACAGAGACACAGCTGACTTCAGCATATTCTCTATGCCACTAACCTGCTTCGCAATTTTCACCACAGCGATGTATAACCAAGTCAAAAAGTAGGTAAGGTCAACAAACATCTAAGAAAACCGAATTCAGACTTAGGGCCTGTATTCATCACTTTCTGCATCACGGTGACAACGTATTTGATAGAAACAGTTATAGAGAGGAAGAATTCACTCTGATCATGGTTTCACTCATGCCAGGCCACCAAGGTGGATAAGGCAGGGCAATCAGACTCTACACCATGGAAAACAGAGAAAGAAAATGTAGAAAGAGGCCAACACAAATATAGCTGCCAGAGACATTCCCCCAGGGACCCACTTCCTCTAACTAACCCCACCTGCTACTTTCTAGCACCTCCCAGTACTGCCAATCATATTTATGGACCCATCAAGGAATTGATCCATTCATTAGGCTGGAGCCCTCAGGGTCTAGCTCTCTCTAGAGACTGCATCACAGGCATAGCCAAAGGTGTGTTTCATTAATGCCTTTACATTTCTTAGTTCAACCTAATTGATGACCCAAATTAAACATCATAGCACATCAATTTTCTCTCATTGGAGATGTTGTTTTCACATTATACATATTTCTTAGGTATGCCTGCTGCTTTTTTCCCTATATTTACAGACATGAGCCATGATTGAGTTTTTCTATACACATTTGGTTATCATAAACTAATTACACTCCTTGTTCTGTCTTTGTATACTGAAAGAGACTGGATCTAGATTTTTATCATGTGAGAGTCACTGGGCTTTTATTTGTACCATCACACAGTGGCTGCAGGTAACTCTTGGTATTTCTGTTTGAGTGTCCAGTGTCTCAGTCCCAGACTTCTCAGTCCTATTCTAGTTGCATATCAATGCCAGGACAGAACAAATGGTTTGTGCAGAATAATGCTGTTACAAGCTCACAGGAGCAACCCATGTCTCCCAGGAAATCCCTTCCCACTGGGACGTGGTGGCACTATTGAAGAATCGTCTATCTTGTGGCTCCTGTTTCTTCAACCTGTGGCTTCAGACCCTTTTGAGGTCATACATCAAATACCTTGCATCTCAGATATCTACATTGCCATTCACAACAGCAGCAAAATTACAGTTAAGAATTAGCAACAAAATAATTTTATGGTTAGGGGTCATCACAACATGAGAAACTACATTAAAGGGTCACAGCAGTATGAAGGTTGAGAACCACTGCCACAGAGTTGGAGTTCAAAGGACTGTTTGGTACTTACTGGTTATTCATTGCCCTTGGCATCTGGCAAATGAGAGGGATCTTCAATTCAGCCTGTGGAGACAAACATGAACTCGTTACTGGGCCTTATGCATCATGGTTAGTTCTGTTGAACATGCTCCCACTGATTCTTAATAGGATTTAATGCAGGTGCTGGCCTAGAGGAAGCAAATCAATGTAGGTCAAAAATTGGTTTATTTCTGGCACAGGGTGGGGGAGGGGGCCCCCTCCCCTGACATGCTGTCCTCCTTCTGTCAGCATTCATCCTATCTGCCCTGGGGAACTGAGCAAACATGCACCGAGTCTGGTTTTCCCTTGCGTGCAATTGTATGCTTCCCCTGGGCACCTAGGAAGTGTTAGCACAGGCTCCATTGGCTCTGCTCTGAGGAAGAGTTCATGGGCTTGCCAAAGCAGGCTGGAGAAAGGATGCTTTTCATTTTCCTGTGACTTTTCCATAAAATATTTACTGGAAGTTTCATTTGTATACCACTTTGCATCAACCACCACATTTTATTTGAGCCCTGTATTCACCCTCAGAGGAAGGATCATTAGTTCCATTTACTGTATAAATTAGCAGCAGAAACTCTGGGTGCATGCAGTAAGTGTTTTACACCAATGACCATGCTTAATTTGTTCAAAGACTCAGAATTATAATGGATATTTCACAGTATTTTCTGTAGGTCCATTAAGAAACGGAGTCCTCAGATTAGATGATTAGAAAATAGTGTAATGTGATATTTTGGAAGTTGTGAGCAGGTGAGACACAAAAGACAGTGGGCTGATAGGAAGGAGATGCTGCCATTGTAGCTGCCAGAGTGAAGGGAGGGAGTGGTGAGTGGGATTCAGAGACTGAGTGAAAGAGTGATTGATGATTTCAACTGAGGCAGCTTCAGAAGGGAGCTGCAGATGGTCGGATGGAAATAACCATCTCACAGTCTTCTTACTCGCGATCATCTGCTGCAATTACCCATCGGCTAACATCAAGACAAACCCAGGAGTAAGGAACTATTAGTAAAGTTTATGCCCATCAGACCCTTGGGGCTCCCAGATGTGGATTTCACAGCTTGAAAATGAAACTCACAATGGTTGAATTAATTGCCCATGTACACCTATTTACAATAGGATCCCACTTCAGAAATTCTGGTTCCAAATGTGTTGTCATATTGCATTAACCAAGTGCTGTTTAGCCTTTCACATATCCACCCACCTGTGGACTGAAGGCTTTGTGCAAATATTGTACCCAGTGAGACCCAATACCTGCCTGAAAGAGGCTTTTTCTAAAACTAATGCAGTTTCTTCACCCTTGGATGCAGGTGGTGGGTGCATTTTTAAAACAGACACATCCAAGACAGAGGAAGGAGATTGCTCTTCACATGGCAGCCAAAGCTGGAGCTAGAGCCAAGTCTTGACAAAGAAGTTGGTTCCAGGCTCAGAGATAGGTAGGTACTCTCCAGGCCAAGGGCACAGGTTTAGCCTTCATAGAGTGCCACAGGGACAGTGTGGAGCTTGGCACTGCATGGAGAAGAACTGAGGTCACCCCTTAAGAATGGCAATCACAGTTCATCTCCAAAGGCGGGGTTCATATTTGATCTACGTGATCTTGCACTAACAGTGTCAGGAATGTTGCAGAGCACCTTGAACCGAGCATAGGTCCTCTGACACCTGTACATTGCTTCCTACCACATCTGTCCTCTTGTGCCTCTGGTCTGTCCCTGACAGCAAGGAAAAGGCTGTCATTAGGCTTCTGTTCACCTATGGTTCTTTGAACAGGGAAGTGTGTCTCGTTCTTGGCTCCCTGTAGAAGTCTTCTCTCCCATGGTGGTGGAGAAAAGGATTAATACCATATCGGTGAGACACAAACAATTCATAAGTCCCATGCCAAGGAAAGAGTAAGAGCGGTGACTGAATGTGTAGCTTTGGTGGAGAACTTAGTCGCTTGTCACTTAGAAATGCTGGAATCAATATTATTGTTTTACACTATGGAGTTAAGTGTTAAAGCAATATACATGAAGTTCTCTTCCAAACTAAAATACAATGGAGTATGGATATACCACTATTAATGTAATAAGGTTAGCAAGCGATATCAACATCAATCAGTATGTAGGCTTATTAATATCAATTTTAAGATATTAATACATAGTAAATGAAAATTATATGAGTATGGTTAGATAGGGAAAATGATCCAGCTTGAAGCATAAAAGGACTTTGTTATACAGTCATTTTGTTCTTTTGTATATATTTGGTGTACTAAAGAGGAATCATACTCTCTAAAGAGAACTCCTTGTATGCCTGGCTCTTAGCTGGGTCTTAGGTACACAGGCCTCTTCTTCCCAAGGTTTCCTCATATCAATCAGGTGACAAAGTAGATCAGTCCTGACTCTACTATCTGCAGTGTAGCTCTGCACAAAGTACAAGAGCTTGCTTGGTTTCATTTTCCTCAAGTGGAGCAAGCAGGGTCAAATAAGTTTCTTTTAGTTCAAAGATTCCACAAAACAGTTCCTTTAAAAATTATAATCCACCCAAATTTGATAACTACAATGACATTAAAATGTTAGCGGTATGTTATTATATTTCTTGCATTATTATATTTCTTGCATTTTATTGTCTTCTCTAATGAAACTTCTGGTAGAATGAAATTGCAGAAGTCTCTGCAAAATATCTATCACAGACAACAGCAAGAAATCTGAAGGGAATCTTTGTTGCTTATATGTAAACCTTTGTAATTTGCTTAATTTGTCTTATTTGTATTTTAAAATATTAGGGAAAGTTTATATCATTCTATTAGTGATTTTTGAGTGATGTGAGCTGTATATTGTAAAGTGTATAAAATTATTTTTATTATTGCTAAACTTCTTTGTCACTATAAAAAGTAAAATTTAGGGTCTGAGCAAGTCAGAGGATCCTGAGTCATTGAAGCAGTAGGGCCTTGGCAAAGTGGACACAGTACTCACTACAAGGCCACAGCTCTCTGCTCCCCAGATTGTCCTGAGCTTTTCTGAGAACACAAATACTCTTATCTGATTTCCTTTTAGTAGAGGATGTGGTAAGGGGTTCAGTTACAATTGCATGTCTGACAGTTTTATGAAGATAATGCAGAGTAAAAACGACAAGCACTTTTGCAAAGATAGCCGTACAAACTGTGATGCTATTCACATCTTATGTTACAGTGACTCACTGAATTTGTATAATCATCTCTATTTGATACAAAGAATAACTGACATTCAAATGTATTAAGTAACTGGTATTGCAGGGTACACACATACCTGGTGTTTGAAACCCATTTGGTCCTGACACATTGGCTATGCTTTGAGGAGTCTATTTGATTGTTTAGAACGGTTATTTACTATTTTGTAACATGGGACTTGTACACCCTGTGTTTTGCTTGTTTAGAGCCTTTATTTTTCTGTAACATGGGGGTAGTATACCAATAATTGCTTAGGGTGTTTATGAAGATTATAGGAGATGTCTGTAACAAAAGCGAAGTACACAAGTGTTTTCTATTGCAGCTAACACTAGGTCTGTCATCAAAATATCAGAGTTGCTCCTGTAGTTGACTTTCCTCTGAGCACAGATTCAAGTGAAGACCAAAAAAAAAAAAAAAATCCAGGACTCACATAAAATAAACCAACAAGAACAGAATGCAAAGGGGCGGGGCGAGGGGCAAAGCTAAAAAGTAAGAGATGAGCAAAACACCAAGAACTTGAACCTGAAGATGAATTACATGTACTATATTGTTTCCAGGTTTGAGTCTCAAGGAATTGGAGTGTATAACCCATGCTCATAGACATTGGCTCCATAATCACAGGTCAGAACTTCAGATCTACATGGGCTATAATTATAAAGTTCCCTGAAAAGTCCACTTGGGTTGTTCTGGGTAGCAGTCTTTGTATAACAGTAGTCTAAATGCCCAGATATTTTAGATGATCTCTGGATGCTCAAATGATATGGCTATAGTTTACCTCAGATACTGTAATAGATAGGTTAGCTACACTTCAGTAGATGACCACACACCCAAGAGTATATGAACAGCACTAATTGGATTTAGATGGATTAAAAATATTTATATCAAGTTAAGTGGATAGTGAACAGGAGTGGACTTAGAAATTTGGAGAGGGAATGTGATCAAAATACATTGTATAAAACTTTAAAAGAACTAATAAAAATGAAGAAAAAGAGCAGAAAATAAGGCCACACAAATTCAAATTGTTTTAAGTTTATAATTTTGCTTGGGATATGTGCATAGCCACTTGTGGTCCTGGGAGCTGGTAGGCTGGATATACAGCACCTGAAAGTCTAAAGAGCCTGCACAAAAGAGCTAGGATGTGATCATCATTTACTGTGAATTTGAAACCAATGGTTTCATTTTTAGTAGTAGAGATTCTCTAGCTTTCTTTCCTCCAATACATGTTTCTGACATTTCCAATGAGGAATTAGAACAGTGAGCCTGCTCTTTGCACCCTTACTCATACAGCACTTGAAAGTTTAGTATAGAATAAGATAAAAAGAAACAATAAAAAAATACAAATAGAAAAGGAAAAAGTGGGATTATGACTATTTGCAGATTATATCATCCTGTTCTTATGACACTGAAGACCCCACCAGAAAAGTCAGAAATTATCAACATGTTACAAACCAACATAAAATTTAGGAGTTTCTAGTTTAAACATGTTTGAGAAAGAAACCAAGAACACAATTCCATTTTAAACTAGCTTTAAAATTACTTAAAAATAAACCTAACCAAAAAAGTGAAAGGTCTTTTGATAAAGATTTTAAAATACTGAAGAAGGAAATTGAAAACACTAGAAGCTCTCATGCTTATAGGTCAGAAGAATTAATATTGTGAAAATTACTATATTACCAAATACGATCTACAAATTCCATGCAATCTCCCCCAGTGTTCTAATTATATTTGGGTAAGTGGAGAAACATTTCTGAAATTCACACAGAAGCACAAAAGACTCCAAATAGCTCATGCAATTCTGAGCAAAATCAAGTGTGGAAGAAACAACATATTGTCCTATTTCACCTTATTGTTGCTGGCCCAAAACAAACTTTGGTAGGAAATGGTTTATTGGCTTAGAAGTTATAGTTCATCACCAAGAGACATCAAGGCAAGAACTCAAAGCAGGAACCTGGAGGTAGGAACCGAATGAAGCAGAGGCCCTGGATGAGGCTTGATCTACATGTCTTGCTCAGCTTGCTATTTTATACCACCCAGGACTACCTGCCCAGAGGTCTAGGCCCTCTCACATCAATTATCAATCAAGAAAATGCTCCTACAGACATATCTATAGGTCAATTTGGTGGAGACAGTTTCTCAGTTAGGGCTGCCTCTTTCCAGGTAACTCTAGTTTGTGTTAAGCTGACAAAATCTAAGCTAACCAACACATTATATATATGCGCATATATGCACATATATTAACATATATACACATATGCCTATAATAATTATATATGCACATATATATGAAAGTAGAAGCAAATTATGTAAGGAAAACATAGGGAAAGGGGGGGTCATTTACTTGCCTTCAAGGCAGGATAAAGGTCATGGCAAAGAGATGCTCAGTGGACTCACTTCTGAGAGCAAAGAGAAGTCTGATTCTAGGACCAGTTAGGCCAGTCAACCTTACATTTTGGGATATGATGGTCCCTGTGATTTTATCTCATTATCTCATTAGATAGTCAGTTTGTGTGTTGAAGTTCATTTTAGAAACACAAGGAATTTGGTGGGTATAAACCATGAGCAAGTTCTATACTAGAAGTATGTGTAAGATTTCTGGGGTATGCTATAGAACTGTGTATTAAAACCGGGATGCCTGTTTTTGAACTGGAAGCCCATCTGATATCCCAGAGAATGGGTTAGAAAGCAAAGACTTGCCTTATAAATGGATGGGATTTTGTTATGGGTCTTAATCCAGAAATAATTAATACCCTTATGGTATCATAAACAGTTTAAACAATTGAAAATATGTAGCCTAACAAAATCTCATTTCTTTGTCATCTGTGAGAACTCTTACTGTCTTCTGGGAATGTGCCAGTGCTGCCAAGCAGCTAGAGAGATGCATTTTATCACAGACATTTCTCCTATACATTCCCTGGTAAAAATTAATATTTCATGAAGGGAAAGCATGCTTTACAGTACATAATTTTTTTGCTTTCAACTATTTTTCATTTATTCCCAGATGATAAAGCTTATAAAAATAAGAACCTCTGCTTCTTTGAAAGTTTAAGAAACATCATTTTAATGACAATGTACCTGATCAGATACAGGAAATAGCCAAAAGCAAATCTCAAGTTACTAAGACAATGTGAGCATCAGCCGGGAAGCAGCATCCCAAACTGGGTCAAAGCTAAAGCGTAAGGTCTGTGTAAAATACCTATGAGAGATGACTGACACCTCTTCACAGTCATACCCAGCACAGGAAGATGGAGGGAAGGAGAAACAGTACATGTATATTTGCACTAAGAGAGAGTGACCAAGTGTGTGCGGGAAGATAGAGAGATAAGAAGGACAGAGAGTGAGAGACCCATCAGGCAACTTCAAGTAAACACATTGAAACTAGGATTTCTTAGATGCAGACACTTATTAATTTTCCCACAATTCAGAATTCTGTGTAATTTTCTTCTATTTTCATATCAAAAATTAAGAAGTCACAATTTAGAGATGCTCAGATTCAGAGGAGAATGATTGCTGATTGGATTTCCAATTCTAACCCTGGCCAGGGCAATCAGCTAAATTTAATTAAACACAACATTTCATTTGATTGGATTTCCAGTGAGTGGAGGTATTAAGAGTCAAATGGTTTTTTATTATGGATTGTTTTGAGAAATCTGGGCGAATTCTCCCTTTTCTAGTTTTTCTTCTATTAAGCTGAGAATATTTTTAAGAATGATTTTGTAACTGTCCTGATAATAAGTCACTGCCCTGAAGCATCTCAAGGAAGCACAGGAGGAGATCTATTTGTTACTTTAGAGAGATGTTGAGATGTCCTCTAACAACTACAATGGGTTTGGAATTCATCACTCTTAGGGCTTTTTGATCTCAAAAGCCATTTCCTTTTCTTTTCTGTGGTCTGATTCAGTAGGAATGATCCCAACAGCAGGGTTTTTTCCACTTTATTCCATAGTGAACACTCTCCTTTGTTTTCTCTTCTCATTCACTTCACTTGTATTATATTTTTCTGTCATTTCTGTTTTTAATTTTTCTTTCTCTCCTATTCTCATTCAACTTCTGTTTGCTTATATTTTTCAGTTATTTTATTATTGAGAAGAACTAAGCTGTAGCAAGCGTATAAATACATCTACCATTTCCCTATCATCTATCAATTTCTATTCATCTATCTATCTATCTATCTTCTATCTTTTATCTACCTATCAAATAAATCATCTATCAATCAATCTCTCTTTATCATCTACTTATGTATCTATCATCTATCAATAATACTCTATCATCTGTCTGTTTTATCACCTATTTGCTATCTATCATCTGCGTATCTGTCTCCCATCTATTTCTATTATCTATCAATCAATTAACTATCATTTTCTTGGTAGAGTATTTCATAGTATACTTACTACTATCTACCTATCTCTTAATGAAATTATTACCTGTTTTTTGTTTGAAGATTTATCTTATCTCAGCCAATTTTTATTATAATTTTAATAAATGATGCCAGAATCTACCAACAGGGAATGAAATGCCCAGGTCTACATTAATTGGGGATGTCTCCAACTGTGACTTATTTTTCTACTAACTAGTTAATTAATCAGTTCAATTGGTGATATTAAAGTCATATTTTGGAAAAGAAGAAAATCTAAGATACAAGGATTGATTTTTGTATTCAATAATATTCAGGCAGAGCTTGGGAAGAAGACACCTTCCTCAGTGACAGTTAACCATTTAAAGTGAATGTCCTGCCATTTTCAAAGTCATTTATTAAGCACCTGCTGTCTGCTACTTGTCCTTCTGCATCATTGTTTTACAGGAAAAATCTGAGAGACTTTTGCATAAATCTTAAAATCCAAAGAAGCAGCACAAAAGTGTGGGTAATCTCATCAGTAATGGACTAGGAATAATGCAACTTATAATAATAATAGATGACAATAACAGTGCCATTTGCTGCATACCAGAAATGAGTGTAAGACATTCTATTTAAGTAAGATTCCATTGTACAGCAGCAATCTAAATGACCCAGATTTTGCAGTCCTGAGCAATTCTGTCATTTTCCTTTTCAGTGAAAGCCCTCTGGAACCATATCTGCCTTGTATACAAACTGCACAGTGTGAGTGCAGATGAGCTCAGCCCTTCATCTGTGACTTGAAGCACATTTGAAACCCAGTTTTAGAATTCAACTTCCTGAAGCATGATTATCTGTTTTTTTTAATCCCTTCTTTTATTCAGGTTCATCCACCTAACAAGATGAGAGAAATCTTCAGGTCCAGGGATGCTGAATTGTACAACTTAAGTCTTAGTTTCTCTAACATGAAAAATGAGGGCACAAGCACTTTCTCTTCTGGGCTAATGGGGTTATTCTGAAGACTAAGTAAGAGCCTGGAAGTTAGAGTAATCTCCATCCTGCCTTTCTGTGGTGTGTGTGCATGTATGTATGCAAATGCCAGAGGAAGTGGATGAATATCACACTCCATTTTATTCCCTTGAGACAGGGTCTCCAATGAACCTGGGGCTATGCTGTCAGCCCACAAGCCCCAGTGACCCTTCTATCTCCCAACTCCACAGTGCAAGAGCTCAAGCCCATGCTCAACTGTTTTCTTTTTTACGAAGGTGCTGTGATCCAAACTCAGGTCCTTATGCTTTTACATAATATTTATTACCTAGTGCAGCATCCCTCCAGTCCTGTGAGTAGTCTTCAGATTGTTATGAAACAAGAGTGAGTGATAATTATTGACTCACATCTTTGTATCAATGAAATAAGGATGTTGATGCTCTTTGAAGCTGGCAAGGAAAACATTCTAAAGAAAATTATATGCTGTACTCCCAGTTTAATTATTTTAAGTGGATCAGTACATCTGAGAAATTTTAAGACACCACCTCATCTTTGACAGATGAATGATAAAAATAAATATGAATATGATGAGATTAGCTTTTTATAGAAATCACCTTAAAATAGTGCCCTGCAGAGTCCTGGGCTCCACTGAAATCTACAGAAATTCTTTAGGTCAAAACTCTGAACAAGAGAAACATAGGGTTATCTAGAGCACTGGTCTCCGCCTTCCTAATGATGTGACCCCTTAATATAGTTTTCCATTTTGTGGTGACCACAAAGCATAAAATTGTTTTCATTGCTATTTCATAATTGTAATTTTGCTATTGTTACAAATTGTATTGCAAATCTCTGTGTTTTTCTATTGTTTTAAGTGATCCCTGTCAAAGAATAATTTGACCCTTAAAGGTATCTTGAACCATAGATTGAGAGACACTCACCAGATATAAATAAGCTAATAGCAATACTATTACTATTCTCTTTGTGTTAATAATTACTAGACATCAGAAATGAATCTTTAAGTATTACATTTTGTTTCTTACGATAAAACTAAAAGGTAGGCATAACAAGTGCATTGTATGTTGAACAAATTTAGGACATGAGAGGCTAAATAACAAGTCTAAAATCTTACTCCTGAGAAGTAAAAGTCTGCATTTTAATCCAGACATCACTTTTCCCAAAGGTTGGGGGCAGCAGACTGGGAGTTGGAGACATAGAGAAGGTTTGGAAGAGGATATGGGGAAATGTTCTGTGGGGAGTGCTCAGGGAGGGAGCTTATCAGGAGATCCAGGTCTTGTTTATGAGTGAGGAGGACCTCTAACACCTGTGGTCCCAAAGCATCTGCTAATTGTTGTGGGACAGATGGCTCCCAGTGCCTTACAGGGCATTAGTCCATCAGTGGCTCAGCAAACCCTCTCTTACAATGGCAGTTTTGATGCTATGCCCATCTAGTGACTTCAGAGCAGTAACATGGTTTCCTATAAGGGCAACTTCTGGGTATAAACACTCTACCAATCTGAAACTACAACTTAGCATATGTGAACATCGCAGGTGGCCATATAAACCACAGTGCCAGAGTATAGTGCTGGCTTGATCATCATCAGTGCCAAGTGTTTTAGTCCCAGGGAAAGCGAGCCTCTGACTCTCAGAGCTCCTGAAATGATGCCAGTCACTAGGATGTCCATGGTAGCTAACCTTCTCAGAGTTGGCATTGTGGTGATGGGCTAGGAGCTAGCCTTAACTTCATTGGAAAGTAAATTCATCAGAGAATGTAAACTAATCACAAGTAAACGTTATTGAAATTTCACCCTTATGCTGAGCTTAGCTCATGGGATATCCACACATGATGGAATACTATTTTTGTGTTCAGGTATTTGGAAAGCAAAATTCTCATGATCATTACCAACAAATATACTTTGCAAATACTAGAAGCCTACATCTAAAAGTTGTTTATAACTTTAAAATATTATTTATGTGTGTGTTAGTATATGTGTACATGCTTGCCACTGTCAGGAATTAGTTCTCTGATTTCATCATGTGGTTGCCCGGAATTGAACCCAGGTCTTAGGTTTGATGGTAAGCACCAAATCTGCTGAACATCTTCTTGGGCCCTAAATCTGGAAATTCCAAAAACCGTTGTTTGGTTTGACAGAAAGTGATAATAAGGACCCACCCCATCAATAGATTAAGAGAGAATGATTTTTTTTCTTAGAGATGTATACATAGCACCATAGGTATGGTAAATAATGTGCCATGTGTTTCACAGTCACCAAGAGAGAGAATGTCAACTGGTCTTACCACAAAAGCAAGGACTAAAGAGGTCTTAATTATTCAGCATTGATTTAAGTGTTCTCTGTGTTTGTAGATGTTAGAGGCTGACTTTATGTCTTTCTCAATTGCTCTTCACTTTTATCTTTTGAGATAAGGTCTATCACTGACTCAGGAGCTCATGGATTGAAATAGGTTAGTGCCTAACAATCCTCAGGGATCCTCCCATCTCTACCTCTCCAGCTTTGAAATTTCTTGCATACTCTGGCTTGTCTCCAGCTGTTACATTAGTATTGGAGATCTCTTTCTCATACTTGTCTGGTAAATACAAACTAAGCCACTTCCCCAGCCCATCAACAATGTATTTATGAACACAGTGTTGCTTTTCATCACAAAACTATATTTTGTTGTCAGTTGTTAATTAACAACCTAAAACAAATGTTTAAGTGTGGTTTAGTATATCTCTGGATGCAGCCAGCAGGGCCTCAGTACCAGGTATAATGTAAGAACCTGGAACTTAGGTGCACCTAAATATCACATCTGATTCTTGTGTGAAATGGACAGTACATGGAACATTTCAGATTCATAGACCCTTGGCATTTTTGAAATGAAGTAAGATAAGTATACCCAATAAACACGAGGGCTAGGCAGTGGTCATTGTCTGAGGTACAGCATACCCTCATATGGCTATCTAAATTGCTGACATTTGGAAGACATAATTAGAATGAACTCAAACAGGGCTCAGAGTTTGGCCAGTTAGAAGAGTACTTGTTTAGCATGAAGGAGTTCCTGGGTTTGATCCAGAGAGGGAGAGAGAGAGAGAGAGAGAGAGAGAGAGAGAGAGAGAGAGAGAGAGAGAGAGAGAGAGAGAATATTTAAGAGTTCAGGAATTGATGACCACAGATTAAAAGAAAAGAACATAATCAGTCTAAGTGACAAAGTGCCAGAAATAGGACCCTAACCCACCTAATCAGCATCAAATTCTATAGTTGTTTCCTAGGCAACACTCAACTCAATCAAAACAAACCAGAAATGGGTTTCCCCAATTTTTCGGCCAGAGCTGACAGATGAAACAGAAAGTGATGGCCTTGTTCATGGAGTCCTCTGTGAGGACATCTTTGGGGAGGGGGCAACAGTACTACCTGAAGACATCTGGGCTCAGAGAAAACTCTGGGAATGAATGGATTCAAGAACAGAGTTTACAAAGCTGCAAACACACACTGTTCACTTTCTACAAGAGCAACCTGGGTGAAAATCAGTTTAGATTTGAATTCTGTTTACTGAAATCCTTGCTGAGTGAACAGCCTTGACCACATTCCTTGAACCACACTAGCTTCCATCTATGAGCCCAGGAACAAGATCCCTAAGGCTCAAGACTGAGCAGGGGATTTAGGTGAGTTAGTGTAGGAAGCATGGCTGCCTGGAGCCTGAGGTAAGTCAATGTACCTTCCCTTCATACCTCTCTAGGTTACATTTTATGTAAGGACTTCTAAATCTATATCTGTGCTGTGCCTCCGATTAGGCAGAGCCATCATTGTCTTTCTGGTGTTCCAAATGACCATTCCCTATAGTTTGAGCCCTAGAGATTAAAGGACTCCATTACAGAGTGCCTGGGGGCTGTACTACAATTTAGATAAGGAGGATTGGCTAAGTAGCACTTATAGGAATTATAAAATAAATATCAATAAATTCTAGTCATATTCATCTTCATACACCAGGGTCTATGCTTTGATGACAATTCTAATTTTTTTCCTCACTGTACTTTGTTGTCACCACCTTCTGAGTACACCCTGGAGGAGGTGTCTCCAGGAGCCATTGGAGGGTAAGCATTTTATCCCTGCTTTATCTAACTCAAGACCTCTGTCTTGAGAAAGGAGGGTGTCTTTCTTATCCAAAAGCCTAAATCTTCTACAACAAAGCCAAAAGAAAACTGTATTAACTTAGAAAAAGCAAATATATATTTTCTTGGGTCTGAAGAAGTCAGCTTCTCCTTTGAATGGCTCCAGTTCTAAGAGCTGTCTTTCTAGGAGCTGTTCTGATGGAGGCTATACAAACTGTAACAGGCCCAGACTCTTGACTTTAGCAACATAGGCTGAAAAGGGGACAGGGTCCAAGCTCCAGGAAGAATAGACTTAAAACCCCTAGTCTTACATTTTTTTTTAAAATGGGCAGATATATGGAGTCCTTTCCTATTAGAATAAAGGGGTCTTCCAATCTGGGCTGAAAAAGCTGGGTCCATTTTGCTAATTTGATGAGATATGGAAGGTCCAGGTTTTCATGTTAGGAAAACCCTTTCTTTAAATTTAGCAAACTCTTTCTAATGACCACTGTGACAGTGAGTCCCAAAGACACATGCTAAGATAGGGCTTTCCTGTTTAGTTTACCTGGTCAGCCTGCATTCAGTCAAGAGTTCAGTGTTGTGATGGCTGGGTTCTAGAAGGAGAGTCCAACGTTGCATCCTAGAGAACTCAGGGACCAGGTAACATGTAAGATAGGGGTTGAAAATGTTCCAGCTGCTCTACAGAGTCCTTCAGCAGAAACTGCTTTATATATACCTATTAGTTTTGGTTTTCTCAGAAATACAGCCACAGAGCTGGGCGGTTTAGCCCTGTAGCAGGTCAGACTTCCTCTTTGTGTGTTGTAGCGCTGGCCTTGAGGGTGTGGAGACTGAGGTCCCACCACACAAAACTGACCTTAAGTTAATCTTAGTACATTTCAGTTGACCTTGTTGAGTGCCCATTATGGTGGTCCTTGATGATTTCCTGTTATTTTAATTGTTTTATTGATGTTGAATTTTATAATAATTTCCTAAATTATTTAAAATAAATTTAAAGACATTTATCTTAATTTTTGAAAGGGTAACTCTGGTTTTGACTTTGTGAAGGACACACTAAAATAAGCACCCATGCAGTATTATGAGCCAAGCATTGCTCTAAGCAGCCTTAGATGTCAGCCTATTTAATTTGCCAGTAATCACGTGAGTTGAATATTTTTTATTTTATTTTACAAGTGTGAAAATTAAAGCCTAGAGAGATACAAGCAATTCATTCAGTTTATCAATGAGCCTTTATTCCATCTGGGGCTTAAACAAGGTCTGTTTTATGGGTTCTCTGTCATGTGGGTCAAGTCAGCCAGTTTGGTTTCAATCTGTATAAGTCTTATAGGGTTTACTTATCTTAGTCCAACATAGAGTATTGGATTAAATGGTAGAAATGCATTATCTCCCAATTCTCGAAGTTCAAAGTTCAAGATCACAGTGTCACCATCTTTGTTTTTTTCCTGGACATGTTGGATGGGAGATATTTATTTGGTATCGTCTAAACTTGTAGATGGCTGTTTTTCTTTTTCACATAGCATCCTCTCTGCATCTGTTCTCATTTCTCCTTCTTAAAGGGACCAGGCCATCTGAGTCAGGACTTACACTATGACCTCATTTTAAATTTATGTCTGTAAAACCTTATTTACATATAGGTTATTTTTTTTTATATACTATAGTTAAGAACTACTACATACAAGATTTTAAAGAACATCCTTCAACCATAAGAAAGCCTGCATGTCTAATCTGTACTGATGGTTGTTGAATACCTGGATGATCAAAGATGGTCACACTCATGCATTTGCTAGAGGAAAAGAAATCAGTACAGCACCCCAGTTCTCCACACTGCCCCCTTGTCCTTTTAAAGGCTATGTAAGACTGATTTTCCTGAGGTCTGAGGCTCTTTAAATACAAGAGAGGAAGTCACACACCCATGCCTTTTGTGTTCTCATTCTATTCATTGGAAAGGCAATATTCCTAGTCTGCTTTTATCAAGACTGAGTATGAAAATACCTTCTCAAGAAGTAGATAGTATTAAATACCTTGGAGTAACTATAACCAAAGAAGTAACAGACCTATTTGACAAAAATTTTAAATCACTGAAGAAAGAAATTGAAGAGGATATCAGAAAATGGAAAGCTCTCCCATTTTCCTGGATTGGTAGGATCAACATAGTAAAAATGGCAATTCTACCAAAGGCAATCTACACATTCAATGCACTGCCCATCAAAATACCAACACAATATTTTTTGGACCTTGAAAGAACAATACTCAATTTCATTTGGAATAACAGGAAAGCCAGGATTGCCAAAACAATTTTACTCAACAAAAGAACCTCAGGAGGTATCACCCTCCCTGACTTCAAGCTATACTATAGAGCTACAGTAATAAAAACAGCCTGGTACTGGCATAAAAACAGACTTGTGGACCAATGGAATAGAATTGAGGATCCAGACATTAACCCAAAAACCTATGAACACCTGATCTTTGACAAAGAGGCCCAAAACATTCAATGGAAAAAAGATAGTATATTTAACAAATGGTGTTGGCA
>PVIH01004010.1:0-82897 GCA_004025045.1 Sigmodon hispidus | reverse complement strand
TGGAAGGAAGTGTGTAGAAAAATGCAAATAGATCCGAGCCTGTCACCCTGCACAAAACTCAAATCCAAGTGGATCAACGACCTCAACTTGAACCCAGCCACTTTGAACTTGATAGAAAATAAAATGGGAAATACACTTCTACAAATTGGCACAGGCGACCACTTTCTAAATATAACACCAGTGGCACAGACACTAAGACCAACAATCAATAAGTGGGATCTCCTGAAGCTAGGAAGCTTCTGCAAAGCCAAGGACATTGTCAATAGGACAAAACAACAGCCTACAGAATGGGAAAAGATTTTCACCAACCCTACAAGTGATAGAGGACTGATCTCTAAGATATATAAAAAGCTCAAGAATCTAGAGCCCAAAACTTTGAATAACCCTATCAAAAAATGGGGTACAGATCTAAAAAGGGAATTCTCAGCAGAGGAACTACGAATGGCTGAAAGACACCTGAAAAAGTGCTCTTCATCTTTAGCCATCAAAGAAATGCAAATTAAAACAACTTTGAGATACCACCTAACACCTGTTAGATTGGCTAAGATAAAAGGTACAGATGACAGCCTATGTTGGAGAGGATGCAGAGCAAGGGGAACACTCCTCCATTGTTGGTGGGAGTGTAAGGTTGTTCAGCCACTTTGGAATGCAATATGGCGGTTTCTCAGAAAATTGAGAATCAATCTCCCCAAGGACCCAGCAATACTACTTCTGGGTGTATACCCTAAAAAGGCACATTCACACTCCAAAGGTATTAGCTCAACTATGTTCATAGCAGCATTATTTGTAATAGCAAGAACCTGGAAACAACCTAGATGTCCCTCAACTGAAGAATGGATTAACAAACTGTGGTACATCTACACAAGGGAATACTACTCAGCAGTAAGAAAAAATGATATCCTAAAATTCGCACGCAAATGGATGAATTTGGAGAATATCCTCCTGAGCGAGGTATCACAATCTCAGAAAGATAAGCAGGGGATGTACTCACTCATTAGTGGTCTCTAAACAAACAAACAAGAAAAAAAGCAAAGCATGCCCAAGCTGCAAACCACAACCACTGAACAGCTTGGGATCAGAAACACCCTGGACTGACCCTTTGGATCCCACTCCAACTATAGGAACACCTGACTCACTCTTGAGGGAGGGGGGACAAAACTGGATTTGCCAGGAGTGAAGACTGATCCAAGCATTATTGGGTCAGTGGGACCATAGGACTGTCTGCTGCCTGCCCAGGGAGAGGATGGGGAGTTGCGGAGAAGAAAAAATGACCTGATGTGGTGGGAGGGGGAAGAGACCTTGAATAAGGATATACAGGGATGGAAAAAAAAATTCAGAGGAAAAGCTGAACACAAAGTAAATATATGTGTAGCATTCTTATTTGCATTTCCACCCTTGATAAGCCATGCTTATGATTTTTATCTTCTTTATAGTTATTGTTAACTTTTCAGCATTTTAAATTCATTTTATTGTTTTTCTTGATAAATACAAAATAAATAAAGAAAAAAAAAGTATGATAAAAAAAGAAGTAGATGTAGAAAAGTGAGTTATAGTGGAAAGGCTCATGTTTATATTTACTTCTCAGGATGCTGAAAAGAGAAGCAAAGCCCAACACAAAAGTTGGAAGAATTAAAGATAGTTTGAGAGAGTGAAAAGGTGGTTATAGATGACGCTTATTGCTTTTTATTTAAATAAAAAATAATTCATTAATTATCTATCTATTTAATCTATATTATCAGGGCTGTATTCATAGAACTTTGGGGGTTGGATAGAAAGCAGGATTAGAAGTTCAAGATCATTCTTACAATGTGAGTTTGAGCCACACGAGCCTATATGAAACTCTGTCTCAGAAACCAGAGAGCAATTATTATCAAGCACTATTAGATGCTGAAATACGACTGAGTTAACATATTGCTCTTTATCTCTCATGGTTGATTTTTCAGAGGGTGCAAAATGATCAAACTTTAGGAATACAGAACTTCCGATTTCAATACATGCAGGGAGTCCGGCTTGCTTTGCTATTCATTTGATCACCAGTGACTGGTCCATTTGCTGACTTGGGCTGGGTATAGAGACCCAGAGGCAAAAAAGGAAAATGATTGCTGCTTCATGGGTATAGTAGGCCAGAGACATATTAAATGAGAAGTGACGAATGTGGTAGCTCTTCTGAGACATGGTGACAGAGGTTCTTACATGTGTAACAGGCTAGTTATCCCACACTCTAGGTTCAGAAAGTACTTTCTCTGAGGATGTGATGATGATAAAAGCTGAGGTCTCCATTATGTGTGAGAATTTGCTAGACCACCTGGGTGGGAAGAAGGGGAATGAAGGATGGTTGGAAGGAGTGGAAGGAGGGAGTGAGGGAGGGAGAAAAGAAGACAGGAAGGCAGGAAAAGAGGCTTTGGGGATTTGAAGCCCATGGGTTGTAATCTGAAGGCCAGGAGGATAACCAGAACCTGTAAGGCCACAAGCTGCTGGAATACATAAAGGAACAGAAACATGGTGTCCTGGAAACAGCTAGAACCAGGCAACACTCACTTAGCCAAAGACCACAGCTCACATTTCCTCTTTGCTCTGTCTCTCTTGAACTGCCCACCTAGGGGAATTTCTTCAACATGATGTCAATGATTAATTTTGTGCTAATTGTCTTATGAGTTCTTGTCTTTGACCTCCACACTCCCTCTCTACCTGCAGGTTCTGAATATTCAGCTCTAAGGCTGAGGAGGTGCTTGGCTTTGAAAGGAATGTAATTCTTTTGTTTTCTATAAGAAACTTGAGAAAAACTCTGTATCAAGGCTCTTTACTGAAGGGAACTGGGGAGGAGTGGGTTTGGAGGAGAGGGTAGGTGGTAGGGGAGTGGGAGGAGCAGAGGGAGGGGAAACCATGGTGGGATGTAATGTATGGGAAAATGGAAAACAAACAAAAACCCCGCATTATAGTATAACGTAATAAGTCTAGAGATGTAATGTATAGGAGGCATGACTGTGATGACCGAAGTGGTAATTTTGGATTCCAGAGCTGTGCCTGGCTTACACTGAACATCTGTATCTTTGGTTTTTCCTGGTTACTCATATTTTATGAAAAGATGAGGACTACCATTCACCTAACTGATGGGCAAATAATAGGCCACATCTGTGGACAGAGGATATGTGGTACCTCAGACTTACATGTGGAGTGGAGGAGGACTCTGGGCTATTGCTTGAGCTAGATTGCATTTTCACTGCTTTCTAGATAATTCCATCAAAGCACAACACCCTTTAAAAAATAGGACTGTAAATCCAGGAGTGTAGAGAGCAAAGGCTTCTTTTTAGCTGATTTGGAGGCTGAAGTGCTAGCCTGGGTAGCTTCAGAGTCTCACTTACCAGATTAGTTCAGATTCTACGCAGTCCCACCCACTGAGTGAACTCAGACAGGTTACTAAGCTTAGCTTTCTCTTATCTTTCTATCTCTTAAGACAAAGTGTGATGCCATGAACTTAGCACCATGAGACATGGAACTGTTAACTCACCTTCAAATGCGATTAAATGTGTATCAGCTACCTACAATCCATCTGAGGAGACAGGCTTTGTGCCCACCCCCAACTTTTACTACGAGTCCAGTGTTCATTAAAATTGACACTTTAATGTATATTCAAAAATTATTTTTAACCTTTTAATTTTTTACAGACTTACAAGAAGGGGTAATAAGTGTAGAGCTGCGATGTAGACTAGAGAATATCTCTCTGGACGCTGCATCTCTAGAAACAGATTCCCCATGTGTGCATACTCTGGGCAGAGGCAAGCTCCATTGTACGTTCAGTTTCTCTCTCTACAATGGTGCACTGTGCTAGGGAGAGAGAAGTGACAGAGGAACAGACAAGTAACCCTGTCTAACCTTTCACTTTCTCCCTCATGGAGCTTCCTCTTAGCTTTGCTTTGAAATCTTCTTCCTTTTCTTTTTCCTTCCTTCCTTTTTTCCTTCCTTCCTTCTTTTCTTCTCATCCTCCTCCTTCTTTTTGGAATAAACTGAGTTTAAATGTTAAAAGAAATGGAGAGTTCTAAGTAAACACCCTGACACCTCTTGGTATTCAGTTTCCTGTTTGCAGCTGGTGCTGCCTGCCAAGTCCAGGCTCCTGTCAGACAGCTGGTCTCAGGCCGCTGTCAAGGGCTGCGCTCGCATCTGACAACTTACACACACCCACAAACACAAGACAATCCTCTACACCATTAGGGGAGTGGGGTGGACCTTATTTGATAGGCTTGTTTTGGGAAGTACTGTCTCCTGCAGTGGATCAGAATTCAGATATTTTTAAACAAATTATACGAGAAGTCCTGTGTGGAACCTGAGTTAATTAGTACTTGATTTCTTGATTTATTACAGTTTAGCATCTGCTCATTACTGCTGCCTCAGGCAGTTGGACACTGGGCACAAGTCAGAGAGGGGCTCAACTCTCTCTAATTGTGTTCTCCTTTTATCTTCTAGCTTGTGTTCCCAGGGTGCACATTGTGAACTCTCAGCCCACTACAATTAGCTATACTCTCTTTCATATCACAGTAGTATCTTCCAAATGGGGCATTTGGGTTTGAGCTTAAGTGTTGGCCGGGGCTGGATTTCAGATATGCTCAACTTTAGCTAGCTCTGAGACGCTACTGGATACATTTTATGACTATTAAGTAGTTACTAGGAGAAAAAGCTCAAATTTAAATATACCTTGTCTCTTGGGGATATTGCAGTTCCCTACACATCTTCGGGTATTCACAGCTGCTGGCTCAGCTGCCCTGGCCAGGCATCCCACAGAAAGGAAGAATTTATACACAGATCATAGGAGCTCAGTGCAGGAGCTTGCAGGCCTCAACCAGGGCAGTTCAAAGCACAAGACGATTTCTAACACGTTTTCTAGGGTGACTATATTATAGCCATATTTAAGTCCTTTGGATCTTCCAGGGATAGAGATGATAAGCAAACATGATAGAGACCTTCTCTAAAACCTTTGCTTCACACTGTGTTCAGGAGTTCACTGTTGAACTTAGCACAAGCTCCTCCAGAATGGTCTTGTAGGTTAATGTCAAGACTTCACTTGAGTCACTAATTGCTCTATTCACTTCACATAGATTCATGACATAATCAGTGTGTCTAGATGGTTACTGTTGTCTCTGCTGCAAATTTCAAGAAGCAGATTTAGAAGTTGTAAGTTCTTACAACAGGAGTGACAGATTATTTAACTCCAAGGTCTGGAATGAGTACTGAAAGATATAGGTACCCCTGTCCTGTTCCACAGTATGGGGACAAGACATGGCTAAAGCTTGTGAAATGCCAGCGGCACACAAATGCAATTCACATTGCAATGAAAGAATGCAACAAGATAGAGCAAGATGTTAGCCAGGACATGAGCAATGGTGCCTTAGTGAAGGTGCTTTGAGTTTGAATCCATGCAGAGGTGACAGGTGAGCTGGATGAGATCTGAGTCTAAAACAGAACCCAACCAGGGACTACTCTAGAAGGAAGGGACTGCTAAGCAAAGGGAATATAAAGAAATGTTCCCAATCTTTGAGTGTATACTTGATTGATGATCAAATCCTGGTTGGTGACTATTTTACTTATCCACTTCAGATGCCACTATAATAAAGCACCCAGCCATTGTTGAACTGAACCCATTAGAGTTGAAAATTGTTGTTGTTGTCTTTCATTCCTGAGAACAGAGAGGGCTTGTGAGGTTGAGTAAAAGACCTCACAGTGGCCCAGAGAAGAGCTAAGATGAAGGCCAGATCCAGGCATCTCAACCCACATCTCTCTTTGGCATAGCAATGTCTTAATGCTACATGGTAAAGTCACCAGAGCTGGCTGGCTTTCTTGAGCAGAGCCTTGTTTAGACAAATCTGGCTAGGGATGTGACATTATCCTCAAGAAAAAAAATCTGCTATGGGTTGTTTGCCAAACATTTTTCCCTGAGGTTAAAAACACTGTAGTATTTTTAAACTATGTAGGCAAAATCACTCCCTCTGCACACAGGGACCCAGCTCTTTGCCAAGTTTGCTAAATTGGCAGGGCAAAGGGCCCCATACCATCTGTCCTCACATTGACTGAATTCAGGTCTTGAAGGAAGATTTGGATTAAGAAAAAGGAAAATAGCATAGAACATTGCTGAGGAATCCCATGATAGGCTCTGAGGTGAACAGGCTGTGGGTGGGATGGAGACAGACTCAGAATAGAGAAGGAGAGAAAGGAGGCTGAATACCCAGGATGGACCTGGACCTGTGGTATGATAGAGGGACAGGATGTTTCACCCCCACCTTTAATTTTTGAATTTTTTCTCTTCCTGTATAAAGAAGAAGGGAACATCAGGTACCTTTCCGTCTTTCAGACTGTCAGACACTTTGATAGCTGGTATGAGAAGAGCAGTGACATTTTCTAAGCCCTGGCCTGCACCATGCTTTGTTTCATTTGCATTTTAGGCTACAACACACCCCCATCCTCAGTATAGTTTTCAAGACTCAAAGGTACTCATTAAAGAATCCCATCTGGGCCTTGGAGACGGTGGGGCACTGAGCAAAGCTGGGTCCTCATTTCCAACCACTAGGACACTTGTCCTCACCTTTGTTTTTTTTTTGTCTTTGAATAGAGAAAGATGCAAAATATTTTTTTTCTCCACATGCTGAAGAATATTATTTTAAGGTGTGTTACTTTTGTTTATGTTGTATTTGTGATATGTGATACTTACATATATATGCAGACACTCGAAAATAAAATAAATAGATTTTAATAAAAACCCAGTGCCAGTATGAGTAACACTTTTAGAGTTGTCATTGATCAGTAACATCCCATAACAACCCCCTACCCAGCTATTGGTTATACTCCTGGTTACTCTCTTGAGCTTGATGAACCTAATTCCTGCTTGAGTCAGGACATGGAGAAATCAGACTGCTGCTGACCTGGAAGCTTCATCCTTATTGGCTAGCATTTCAATTACCAAAAGATTATAGTTATACCATTGTGGGGAGCATTCAGTAGTCTTACCCATTTGTGAATGCTGTTGGGTATAGTAATGACTGACCTGGAAAGATATGGCTACTGGTACAATAGTGGAACAGATGTTATAGAAGTGCCTGACCACTTTCTTATGAGATTTAAATCTTCTCTGCTCATTCCTGGCACTGTTAACTGGAGGAGAACCCACTACTGTTATTCTGCTAAGTTGGCAGAGTATTAAACTGCCCACCCAAGTCCTTATCTTTATCTTTATACATCAGTGAATCTCTCAACCCTCATCAGAGAAGCTTCTTTTTACAGTAAATGGTGATTACTACAAAGATCCACATCTGGACAACATTTAGATAATAAGAAACTTGTGACATATTTAGGTGTAAATGGGCATCAATATTGCACCCCTTCCCTCTAAGGTTCAGGGGGTCATCGTCATCATAGAATAGGAGGGGAGGGCTTTATAAGAGACAGGGGTAGTGAGGTCCTTATAAGAGTCAGGGGTAGTGAACATCTATTGAGAATATTATTAGATGGAGACGACAGGGCCATTGCACATATGAACTCAGAACTATTGTGACTGCATGCATAAGACCTATACAAGACAAAAACAGTCAAAATTTCAGTCTAAATGGCTGTGGTAATGTTGGGTAGTTTATGAAGTCACTTCCATGGTCAAGAAGCTATTGGCAATTAATGGATGCCAGGGAAGGAATGGTCAGCTTTCTTTAGGGATGCAGCCCTGGAAAACACATTCTCCAGTAGATGGTTCCACACCAATGTAAATATGCAGTAAATGGCCTTAGAGGGTTTAAAAAAAGAGAGAGAAAAGACGTTTGGAAAGAAAAGCAATGTGGAGAATACAGAGGAGTTGAAGAGGAGAGGAACAGAGGTAGATTTTTATCAAAGCACATTGTATACATATGTGAAATTCTCAATAAAAGGTAAGATATAATAATACATTATGAAATTCCAGTGAAAAATTAAAATAAAACTACAATATGACTTACCCATGCACTTCTTGGGTATATACGCAAAGGGCTTTATATTCTATCATGTATTTGCACATCTATGTTTATTGCTTCACTATACATAATAGCCAGGAAATGTAATTAGCCTAGATGTCCATCGACAGATGAGTGGATGATGAAAATGTGATATATACACACAATGGGATTTTGTTCAGCTATAAAGAGAAATTAAATTCTGAAATTTGTAGGAGAATAGATGGATCTGTGGAATACTGTATTAAACAAGGTAATACAGACCCAGAAAGACAAATATTGAATGTTTTCTCTCATATGCGGATTCTCTCTCTCTTCTCGCTCTCTCTGTGTCTGTCTGTCTCTGTGTGTGTGTGCATGTTATATATACATAAGTTCTTGTATGTGTGTACAAAGGTGCATATATGTGTGTGGAGGGCAGAGGTCAGTTTTGGATGTCTTCACCTTACTCTTTTGAGATAGTCTGTTGGTGAAACTGGAGCTCTTCTATTTCACTAGACTGTCTTCCAATGAGCTTATGAGCTACAGAAAGCCATTGGTCTCTGTATACTCAGTGCTGGGGCTACAAGTGCATTCTTACATGCATGGCTTTCCCTTGGGTTCCGAACTGAGGTTCTTATGATAGAGGCACTTTCATGACTACGCCATCCCCCATGGTCCTTGGAGAAAATGTGTGTGTGTGTGTGTGTGTGTGTGTGTGTGTGTGTGTGTGTGAATATAGGTGGTGAAACTAAAAAGGATACCATGAGAAGGGAAAGGTACTTTTGAGGATGGAGAAAGGGCAATGATCTCATGTGATGTGAAGCTGGAAAAGAGCCTACTGCGGTGAAAGAGTAAGAGGGGAGGGGAACAGCGGCCAAAAAGGAGAGGAAGATGATTTATGATTCACCAAACAAAATTTTTGAAAATGCAACCCAGTACTTCAATGCTCATTAAAAAACAAAAATTAAATTAAAAACTCTACAGATAGTCCATCAAATAGAATACAAAGGGGAGCTTGGGTCCTAAGGAAAGAGTTGGGATTTTATTTTTCATTTTAATTTCTTTTTTATTAAAGTGTGGAAAGAATTCTAGGCAGTTTAAGGAATGAACTGCGAGTATTTTTGGGTATCAGATGTTTTTGTATGAAGTGCTCCATGAACATGGGGTATTGTTCCTACCCAAATCTGCCTTGTAGATCAGCCCGAGGCACATATCTTGTGCTCAGGGAAAGCTAACACAGAATGACACAGTTTCAGCCAGGTTGAGGCTTTCTCTGCTGTTTTCAATATGTTCTGCTCACTTTCTCAGCCAGCCATGTAAATCAGCAGATGGAAAAGAGAAAAACAAAGAGTTAAATAGACTTTCCAATTTATGACAAATAGTTTGAATATTAAGATATCATATGGTTGTCTCTGGGTCTCAGATGAAGGCACAACTGTTGTCCTGGGAGATTGCTCAATATGGATGGCACATTTTCTCTAATTATGATTGGGTTCTCAATATAGAACTGTTGGAAATGGGTAACAGAATTTCACCTGGAACGTATCAGCAATTATGAGGAATGATGAGGGAGGCTGTTGAGCTTGCAAGACTGCTGTTTTATTTGGCTGTGCTGAAGTCTAGCACATTCTAACAATGGGGGCAATAAGGATGAGAATGTGTAAAAACAGCTTGGTAGTGATTCTGATGGTGCTGATGGGAGAAAGGACAGAGCAATAAAAGTTGAGTATAATTAAGGGCTGGATTTGCTGGTGGAACTTTGGCTTTGGAACCTGTTCTGCATTGAATTGTGTCTTCCAAAGAGATGCATGTACTCAAGTTCTATGGCCAAGTACATTTAGTGTGGCCTTACAGAAATAAGAGTCTTTAGTACCATAGATGAGAGAAATAAAAGGGTTTCTAGGCAATCTGACTAACAAAGTGAGGCAAGATACAGCTATCCCAGTCAAATAAAGCTGTGAAGACAGAGACAGAGATTGGAGATAGGCTCACAATACTGAATGATGAATGAGGACAGGAAACGTCCCCTTCTGGATACTTTTAGAGTCCCATTGTGATACTTGTGATAGCACCTTAGCTTTAAACTTCTGCCTCTAGAATAATAAATACATTTATCTTGGTGAAAACTATCTGGTCTATGGTACCTGTCATAGGAGTCATAACAAATTAACAAAGACCTTATAGACTTGCCACTCTGAAATAACATTTTGAAATTTTTATAGTAAAAGAACTGTTATCTTTACTGATTCTGCCTCTCTAATTGCATTTCACATTTTAATTCTCATGGAACAGTTGTTATTGCAAATTTGCTTTTAAATTAATCATCCTAAGCTTATGAGGGGGTACTAATAGATCATAGCCATGTATTATGGAGTGGAAAGATTGAGGTGGATCCATTTTGAAGCTGTCGTGCTCAGAGTTGCCATGACTAGCACCTATCATTTGCTGAAATAGCACTCAGAATAATACAGTGAGTTCTTCTAGAGTTTCAACAAGAACATGTCTTATTTAATAAAAAAATAAGACAAGTATAATTTTTAATTTTTGCTCACTCATATAAATTTCCAGATTTTACTTACTGTTTATCTCATCACTTGAGGTTAAGCACAGGCATTCAGTTTTCTCTTAATCTCTTAGACAATACCTTTGGGCAGTGGTTGGGAATTAAAGCTTTTGCACTGGTGGAACATCTGGAGAGCATCAAGTTCCACGCATAGTTACCTTATTGGTAGTAGGTCACTGTCATATCTCAGTGTAGGTATTATCTGGTTTTTTTTTTCTCCTCAAAGGAGTTTGGATATATGGGTCCTTGAATTATAAACACAAATAGGTCCTGGAGTGAACTTGAATTCAGTCATACCAGAGTCAGACCCACATCTGCTCTACATCCTTCCAGACTGAACACAGTGGCCAGCCCTGTGCCTATTTCTTTACCAGCCAGTCTTAACTTTTCAGGACCCTTGGATCTTCTGGTGACTGAGGCAAGGGTTGAGAAGCAGGATAAAGCCTGCTCCTCTTCATATCATCCTCAGGAGTTTATTTTCTTTCTCCTCATCCTAGTCAGATCAGCTTTCCAATCATGGTATTCTCCAGTCCTTTTGTCTAAAACAGAGGTGAGGTTGGGAGATGAGTTATTTTTCTCTCATTCTGACCAAATATCCAATAAGAAGCAATTTAAAGAATGATTTACCTCAGCTCTCTATTGAGGGGATACAATCTATTATGGTGGGGGAAAATATGATGATATAAGATACTTGAACTTGTAATGTGGGAAATTGTTTACATTTGGGCAGATCAGGAAGCAGGAGGAAGAGAATGCCAGCTCTCGGCAGACTTTCTCTTTTATTTCTTTGTCTCTTTCTTAATTTTTTTTATTTCTCTCTCTTTCTTTTTAATTCAAACTCCTCCAGCCTATAGAATGGTACTTCCATGTTAAGGGTAGGTCTTCTTTCCTTAGTTAAACCTCTTCAGACATGCCTCTGTAGATATTCCCATAGACCTATGTTTCTCCTACATGATTCTACATTCAGTCAAGTTAACAATGAAAACAACCTTCACAAATCAGAAAGATAAAGAAGACAGAAAATTGACCAAGAGAGCTGGTCACTCTGGAAACATGAGCCTTGTCATTGCATTGTTTGGCTTTGGTCCTCTATATAGACAGACTTAGCTCTGAATTTAGTCATAGTCTACCTAGGCTATGTGGTGCACCCATTTCACAGTATAATGTCCACAGTTGGGTCACTAAGCAACTACTATTGAGCACCAAACTAGTACTGAGGCTTGACACAGCATAAGACCCACTTAGAACCCATGCATAAGCAACACAAAGGAGTTAATTTTGGAGGAGTTAAATTTTTTAAGTTTGAGATTAAGAGATTTTAGCTGTTGCTCTTTCATCCTCTAGGAGGCTCGCTAAGGACACAGTGTCTTATCAAGACCTAGGAAGGTGACATTACAAGATTTTTGAAGTGGAGCAACTACTCAGGTAAGATGCAGAACAGACAGCTCAGTGTCTTCTTTTTAAAGTGACCTGTTTTTCCCTCGATCTAGCTTCCTAAGTTCTCGTAGCTAATCAAGTATTCATTCACCCATAAGGTTTTAGACTATTTTCTAGTAAATCCAGGCTTGATTGTCTTAACCCCCCTGTATACTGTATTGATAGTTCCAGACTAACTGGGTCACTTGTTAAAAATACAGATACCCAAGAACAGTAATGAGCATCAACATTTCAAGTTTTGGGGCTTTGTATGTTAGACAAAGCCTTCTACAATTCATGTGTACTTTAGAACCTAAGAATCAATATCCTAGCATAGGTTAGACTGAGGAAGAAGAGCAGAGTGTGTGAAAAATAATTGATATTTTATTTGCCTTTATCAACAAAAGAATCTCTAGTTTAGGGTAGAAAACCTAATTTTCATTCCTCAACCTGTGGGACATTTTCTGACCTCATTGAATGAATGTTTCAAGACATATACGAGCCAAAATAATGTTTCTTCAAGGGGAGTTCATTTAACATCTGGAACTTCCATGAGTGACCTCAGTTTCCATGTAGAACCTTCTAGAGACTGTCCCATGTCTGTTTCCACCCAAGGTTACCTTCTGAGAGGTCCAGGATTTTTGGTGCTCAAGCAGACAGGGGCTCCTTTGCAACTGTAATGATTTTGTAAGATCCTGCATGGCTGACCTACTTAAAAGGGCCCTGAGGACTTTTCAGATGTCTAAAAAACGCTATTCCATCATTTTTGTTGGTGAGGAAAAGAAGTCATTGATGGTACTTAGAGGTAAAGCACAATGAAAACACAATTATGGAACGAACTAGGAAAAAAGTGAGAATCAGACACTCACTTCTATCATCTTTCCTGAAATCATTCACTCCTAAGTTCAAGAGCCACACAAGAATGCCTTCTTATACCTGAGCACAGGATTTGAGTGGTCAAGGGGGACACTGAGTATGAAGAGAAAATGTTGGCTTTTACTTTTTTCTCTCTTTAGATGGTTTTCTTTTGCAAAACTAGTTGAATGTGGTGGATAGAGAATAGACTAGTAAGTTACACAGAAGTGGCTTTACAACTCATCCTAGCTCTTTATTTCCTTGGGAGCATTAAGTAAACCACAGACTCCTTCCTCATTTATTTTTCTCAATTGTTTCTTGTTTCAGTTTTTGTGAGTTGTGGTAATAAAATGAAGCTAATTATAAAAGAAGCATAATACGTGATATAATTTAAATACATTACAAATAAATACCCTTGTGATTATTAGACTAGATCCTGAACATAGGGAGTGAGTATGTGTTATGGTTTAGATCTAAAATGTTTCCCAGAAGCTCATGTTTGAAACATCTGTTTGCTAGCTGGTGGCATTATTTGGGGGAGGAGCAGTGCCTTCTGAATGTATATCCTACGTAGCAGAAAAGGGTTTTTGTGGAAGTCAGAAAAAAGTATCATATTCCTTGGAACTGAAGTTATGTATGATTGTAAGATACCATCTCAGTATTATGTCAGGTACTCTGCAAGAGAAATATGTGCTTTTAGCTGCAAAGCAATCTCTCCAGCCCTGACTAGCAAGACAAGATAGCCCCAAAGGTTCAGCAGTAATATTTATATCTTGGTGTAGTTAACCAACAGTTGCCTGTTTGGCCTTAAGGCCCACTTAACAGGAGGGAAATGATGCCTAATAGTAGACACCTAGACAAAACCTAAGAGCTAGTGAGGTCTTAATTTTTAGAAGAGAACCTACTTCTGAAACTTTACTGGAACAGTGTAATTCTTAACTACATTCTAAAACTATAAGTGTAGCTATCACTCTTCATCAAAGAATCTTTTCTTTACAACAAATGGAGATCCTGGCATTAAACTGCAATTGTTACACAATGCAGAGATCATCAGGTCATGGGAAGCCCAAACCCAAAGAATGCATATTCTATATAACTTCTGCACATAAGGCTTAGGGGATATGACAGGAGGGGAGGCAGAGATGCTGTAAGACCCACAAAACCAAGAAATTTGTTATGAGACTGTATCTTTTAGAATTGGCTGCCTAAACAAGACCAAAAGAACAATAATAGTCCATGGATAGTGTACATGCTAATATGAAAGGGAGAAAATCCCTCAGGTCCCACCCCTAGACAAAGAACCACAGACAACTAATGACTGCTGAGAGACTGCTGAGAATTAGACTCTTTCAGGGATGAGCCCTTAGTTGGATATTTAATAAAAGTCAGCCCTGAAACCATATATACACAAGCAATAAAAATGGATTCAGCATGTTCTATTTATATATCTGTGTATTTATCTCTATATTTGTAACAATGAATTCAAAGAAAAGGAGGGGGTTAATTAAAGAGAGGGGATGTGGGATAGGTTGAGAAAGAGCACCTGAAAAATGGTTAGAATAGAAAAAGGAAGAAAGTGATAGTTTTATTTTTATTAAAATGCATACTAAATAAAAAGGTAGTGGGTTTTTGTGGTGATTCCTTAAAGGTGATCTTGGTTTCTAATTCTGGCTCTAGCTCACTGAGCTTTCAAGATGTATGGAAATCTAGTACACATTCCCACAACCATAAACTCTGACATACCTACCCCTCCACAGTGGATTTAGATTCCCTGACACATTGAAGCAACATATATGCTTCTTTCATTAGTCATTCCAATCCTATGTTTGACCACAGTCATATAAGAGTAGCTAATACAGTATGTACTTATAAGAGGGTTCATTATTGTAACAGATTTTTGTAACAGAAACAGGATTAGGGTTACAGGCTGAAAGAGATTTTATTTCATTTGATGTGCTAACTCTGAAGATCAGTCATGAGTTCTCTATGTGGCTTACATGTTGCCCATCTATGACAGTGATTTTAGAGTCATTGATGGTGGTGGGCTGGGAACAGGTAGCAGTGCAATTTCCAAACTAGCAATTCTAGGATTTCATACACATATTACACCAAAGAAATTTATAAACCTGGGTAAGTTTCTAGTGGTACCCTGTGGCAAGGTCTATCCTTGAGTTGATTCTTAGTCCCTGTACCCAGTATGATTTCCTCAGTCAATGTTGGCTGTTAAGTGAATATGTAAGCAAGAAATCAGATGCATAATGGAAAAATAAAATGTGCCATGCGTGAGAGACAGATTTGGTCAAACTTCAGAAAGTCTGTGAAGCTAATTTTGTTCCTGGCATTCTTAGCTTTCCTTCTTTCGTATTCAGATCCACCTGTGCCTTCTGTCCCTTGACAGCACTCCCAAACCCTCATACCTCGCAGACATTTTCAGGGGAAGACTGGGTAGTGCCATTGCACTAAAGTGGTGGAGGGATAGATATTTGTGGACCTTTACTACTGTGGTTAGATTTATGTGTCAACTCAGCCTATTATGAAGTTCCCAAATATTTGGACAAATGTTATTCTTGTGTGTCTGTGAAGGCATTCCTTAGTGAGACTGATATTTATTGTCTTCTCTGATTGGATGGGTCTGGGTTCATCCAATCACTTCAACACAAGAATAGAGCAGAAAGACTGAGTAGGAGGAAATGCTTTTGCTATGCTTGCTTGAATTAGGATTTCAATGGTTCTCAGCCTTTAGACTGAGATGAGATGGACTGACATATTAGCTCTTTTCTGCTCTCAGAGTTGCTGACTTCTTTTCCTATGAACTTCCTTGGTTCTCCGGACCCTGAATTCAGACAGGAGCTCTCCCTAGAAGGCTGACTGCACAGCTCATGGGCCTTTTGACTTTCAGCCTTTTAATGAACCAATTCCTTAAATTCTTTTTTTATTCTCTTCATCTGGAGGACCTTAGTGCCCTCATGGTATGAACAATTTCATTTTAGTAGAGATTAGAGAAGAAACAAGTTTGGCAGAAGGAAGGGAGACTCATTACGGATTTGATGTGAAATGAGATAGAAGGAAAGTGTCTACTTCAGAATTGAAGTGAGTAATAATTGAAATGGTTATTACATGGTCTATATAATGCACCTGCCATCATAATATGCAGCAAACACTATGGGGTTGATAGCTTCTGTAGGAAGCCAACATCACTGCAGCTAAACAATAGGAGTGATGAACTCTGACTGAAATCTAGGTCGCACTCTAATGCCAGGTAAGCATCCAACTTGAATTTCCAGAGACCCTGGGATTATCATTGTTTTGCATTTAGGGCTTAGGTGGGATCCCATTACACATTCACAGTGCTTTATACTTTCACAAAGCTTGACACTCATGACCTCATTCAGTCTCAGAACCTGACTTGTGATACAGGCATTATTCTTAATTTTACATATAAGTGAGCTCCAGCTGCAGACAAATGATTTGTTAATATGCATAAGGAACAGGGGGCTCTTGCTGGAGCTGACACCAGTCTCCAAGCCATGTGATTTGCCCTTTATTCCAAGGAGGTGGCTTTTAACAGAGTTTACAGCTTCAAATTATTTTGGTGAGCTGATAAAGACAAAGAAGAAACTGCTTAACAACAATTTCTGTGTCTTTCATGGTCTACGGAAACTGTGTCAAACTGTCATACTCAAGTGCCATGGTAGAATCCACATAATGATGTGTGTATCATTATTGCAAGCTTTGTATTTGGGAATAAATTTACTCAACTCTTTCATTGTTTAAAACAGTTCAGTGGATAAGGATGATTCCTCCTCTCTGAGGTCTTGATCACCTTCTGCACCTGTGAAATAATTTTTCCTCTTTCCAACATTTGCCTGCTGAAAATTGTTCTAAACTCCCAGTTCTTTCATTTCTACCACCATAAATGTGTTTATGGGGCAATTGCCATCCAACACCTCTGCCTGAGAGGATGGTGTTTTCATTTAATTTTTTTGTCAATCTTCTTTTACTTCTTTTTTTTTTTTCAACACAAAAATGCTTAAAATTTTGCTATAGATTCTGTCTATTTCAAGCTTGATTTCATTCATTTCTTGGGCACATAAATCAAGATACTTAAAGTTACTCTCTGCTCCTTGCCTCCCTCCTAAGCCAGTGGGGTTGAATGGCTTCCATCAACTCACTGGTCTTTCTGCCAGGATGTGAATGGGATCACACAGCTGAATAGCAGTAGCCACTGCAAACCTTCTCTGCTGGATGCTGGGAGGATAAATACAGTATGGTCTCTGCTCTCAATGGAATTGTTATGAATGGAGAGAAAAACAAATGGACAGTTTGTATCCTAAATGAAAGCACAGAGTTGTACATAAGGGATTGGGGTGGCAATAAAACTGACTTACATGAGGGTGTTTTCAGTCAACTCCCTGTGCTTGCCCATAGTTAACACTGGCTATCCTGGCTATGGCCAGCAGAAAGGGTTCATTTGATCTGCTTTCAGAGGCTTCTGTAGCACAGCTTAGCATCATGATATTATACAGATGGGGCAACTGAGAAAAAGAAAAATGAAGTGAGGCCACCTAGTAGCTTCCTAAACCTGAAGTAGATCCAGTGCTCAGACTTTTAGTTGCTTATATCATCTGTGGGATGGATGGCCAGTAAGAAGACAGATGACACAACCCACGTAGACTGAGAGCTGTGAATGAGATAGAAAGGCAGTGAACATCCTTGTGTGTCAGTTTGACAGATATTTTCCAGATCAAGTTGAGTACTTCTTAAGACAATCCTTCCATGGCCCTATCCAGACCAATAATTAGAACCTACCTCTCATGTGCAGAACTTTATATTCTGAATGAGCTCTTCTGGTAATTCACATATGCATTGCAGTCTGAGAGCTAGTACCCTCAGTCATTTTGGACTGAGGAAAAAGGGCATGCTCTTACATTTGACTTGAATGCTATTGTGTCTTAAATATGAACTGTTCTCCATAGGTTCATATGTTTGCAAACTTGGTCCTTAGTGGGTGGTGCTGTTTGAGAATGTGATGAAACCTTTAGGAGGAGGACTTTGTGGGAGGAAGTGTGTCACTTGGGGTGGGACTTTAAGGCTTCATAGCTTCATTCCACTTCTGATTTGATTTTTTACCACCTGTTAATGCAGTTGACAAGCTGCTCTCATGCTCCTGGCTTGCCACCACAGATGTGAGCCTTCTGGAATTATAAGTAAACATAAACCTTTTCTGCCATAAACTGTGTTGTCAGGGCATTTTGTCACTGCAGCAAAAAAGCAACTCACCAATCTGGAATGACTGAGAAATCTGTACCTTTGATAAGCATCTACCACACCATCTCAACATATGATATCTGAGTATTTGTCCCAATGCTTCTAAAGGAAGTCTTCAAGAATGTCTATAGTACGTAAGTGTGAAGACACAAATGTCACAGTGTAGGGCCTAACACGTCAGTCTATTACCTTAGCAAGTCAGAGGGAACAATTCCCTGTCTTATCTTGATGGTAACAGGCTATTGAATTTGACACAGAGTAACAGGGTGTGACTTTAATTTTTCATGTCATTGTTTAGAAGATATTTGGAGGATACAATATGTATGTGAAGACATGGAACCAGGAAGGAGACAAGTTGCAAGCCCTCACCATTGTCCACATGCTAAGGGACAGAGAGACAGTACAAAGGAACAGAGAGCTTGTGATTGACTGGGAGACATGATAGTAGACAGGTTTACTGGGCCTGCAGTGACAAAGAGTATGGCCAGTTGAAGAGGTTGACAGGACCAGCTATGTAGGATCAGGTGGAAGGAGATAATTCTGATATGGAATTTTTTTTTGGCTGGTGGTCCTAGGTAGGTCCACCCACATAAAAAGGGTAGAGGGGGTCTCTGGACTAGATGATGGTCCTGGAAGTTAGTATTCTGGCTTTAAGACTTCAGCTGTGTTTACAGCAATGGCTACACATCAAAGAAGGGATTCTGGAAGAGACTGACAGGTGGTTAGGTCAGCTGGACACCAATATTTCACGCTGTCATTTCTTGGACAGGTGTCTAGAATTATGCCTGCAGCCAGAGCTTCACACTTTAGCTGGGGGAGTCAGCAGCCTTAACTGAATTACTATTTATAAACCATCTAAAATAGTTGCTGGAACTTAGAACCACTTGTTAAATAAGTAAACAAATGAGCCCCATCTGGATGGCAGCTGAGCGTTGTTTTCTCACTTGACTGGCAGGCTGTGGGCAGAAGAATGAAGAATCTAGCACAGAAGGCCAGTGCCCACTACATCAGTGAGAAATAACTATCTGATGGGATGGAGGTGCTATGCAGGGCTCATGCAGCCAATGGAGAGTTTCTTCAAGGAGATGGACATCTGCAGTAATTCAACAGGGCAGAGTAGAGCCTGAGGGTAATGCAGTGAAAGATGGAAAGCAGTTAGTGTTACCTTTGGATCCAACCCAAGGTGAAAGATGTTGAGTGCATTGTGGGATCAGTAGTGAGAACAGCCAAATGTCTGTCTTTCAGGCATAGTGGATTTAACTTTAAACTTGTAGCTGGGGAAATTAACCACACTGTCTAGCCATGTGCCAGAAATGAGTTAATTTGGGGTCCATTCAGTGACTCAGTGTACTAGTCACTTTTCTTAGTAGGACCAAATGCCTGACAAAAACAACTTCAAGAAGGAGGGTTCTCTTTGGCCCATGGTCTGAGGGTGCAGCCCGTTGTCAAAGAGAAGTCATAGTTGCAGGGGTGTGAGGTGGATGGTCACATTGCATGTATAGTTGGCAAATCAATGCTGGTAAAATGCTTGCCTTCTCCTTTTCATTCAAGCAAGAAACCCTGCCCAAGGAATGGTGTTGTTATAGTTAGGTTGAGTCTTCCCTCTTCAATATTAACCAGTTTAGAAAAATCTTTTACAGACATGTCCAGTTGTTTTGTCTCCTGGGTGATTCTAGGTCCCCATGTGTTGATAATCACTACTAATTTCCTTAGTCAGCAATTGTTTATTGAGCATCTAATACATGGTCAATGGCGGCACTTGTACAGGACAGGGATGAACCATATGGCTGTTTTATAGGAGAGATACTCATCCAGGTGATGCTTTGATGTCTGAGCAGGATTAGCCTGTCCTGTGTCTTCATCCTTCTCACTCAGAGGCTGTCAGCTTTCTGTGACTCTATTCTTTAGTGTCCCATTGAAACTCCTCTATAGCGGGGTCCTGTGGGTCTATGCTGCTCAAACCCTAAGCACATGGCACAGAAATAGTGACATCATCATACTTCGGCAAGTGCTCTGCAGGAAAAGTACATGTTCTCTGAGAGTGTGCAACAGAGATGGGGTTTGGGAGACTTACTGAAAATGGGGGGTGGCCAGGGAAGAGTGGTAAGAGATGAACAATTGGAAGGAGACTTTAGAAAGAATAAGAGGGATAGAAAACAGAGGCAGGAGAAAATTCCAGGCCCTGAAGAGAAGGGAGCTGAGAAGACTGGAAAGGGTAGAAAGAGGGAAGGAGAAATCCCCCTGCCCCAATGAACAGGGCTAGCTTCACTCCAATTTTTTCTCCTCACATCATATTCTGGTTTCCTTTAAGCTCTGTAAAATGCCATTTCAGGAAGTCATGTTTTCTGTTTTGTAAAATGACTCATGTGAAAAAGCTCTTTTGTTGTCATTGGCATTAAAAATAATTCAGAATAAAATAACTTGGAACCATTTTTATTTTCATTCTTGGTTTTTTATATAAAATGATGGAATTCCAAGTTTAATTTTTCTTATGCTGCTTTAAAAATGAATGTTGTCTTGCTGACGGATGCCAGCTGCCAACCCCAAGCCCTTGAGAATGCTGCTGCTTTCAGCCCCTCCCTCCCTGCCTGATAAACCATATGCTAGAGGAGGACCAAGTCTGTCCCTCCAGACTGGAAAGGGTGGAGCTGCTGGGACACTCAGCATGCTAGTTCCAGGACATGACACCTGTGCCCCAGGCAATGAGCCCTCACAGAGTTTGCGTCAACAGGGTGGAGATTTCCATGTCCCTGAATTTCCCAACAGTCTGATTTTTGTGTGTGGAGTTGAAAGAAAGTCAATTTCCCCATGAAGTACATGTCTCTGAACTTAGAGAGAAATAATTTATGAAGACAATGTCTAGTAAGCTGTTTAATACTCAGTGAGTTTCCAGGTTACTAAAGTCAAAGTAGGCCCACTTTCTTCTCCCTTAATCTCTTCCTGACTTTAACTCCATATTAAATAGGTCCTTTTGGTTTTGAGAACCCTTGAAGATACAGGGAATTGGTAAATACTTCTTGAGGAATTTGAGTCAGACACTTCTCTTGGGTGTTCTGTAGTCATGTTTCCAAGGGGAAAGAAGCAAGCAGCAGGGTCCCAAGTACAGATTCTCTTTGCTACAAGGCTTTGTCTTGGACATGACTCCATGGGGGTTGATGGAACACTTAATGAGGAAAGAGCTGAGTTCTAGAGTGTATGAGACTTAAAAGGACAATATTTCCTCTTACCTATTGGTATCAAGGACTAATAGCCTTAGTGTAGCCACAGTGTCACTGAGGCACCTAAGTGCAGAGAGGCAGAGTGGTTCAGCCCAAGTGTAGAGAGTGGTGGTACAAGGCAGCTGCCTGCATGGAGCCAACGATGCAGGAACAGACCTTGGCATAGACATCGGGAAAGGGACAGAAGACAGTATGAAGAGTTTGTTTGAAAGACCTGTGATAACATTTCCATATGAGTGTATGTAAACTGTTCCCCAGGATCTACTAGGAATGGATGGGAAGAGTGAAGCTGTAGGATTGTGGATGATAAATTCCTTCTGTCATAAGCAAAGAAAGGGAGCTCATTATGCTGGTAGGACCCCTTTGTTCTTCTCTAGATGGAGTGACTTTGGGAGGCACTAGTTACTTTCAGGCACTATATTATGCTTCTGTTCACTGCAATGAGAAATTTCCAAAGGCTTAGTGATACACACTTCTTCAGAAAATCTTTCTGTTCTAAAAGTCAGAAGTCTGAAATGGCTCCTACAAGGCTAAATCCAGATGGAGGCCAGGTTGTAACCCCTTGTTCATGGGAGCAATTGATTTTATTTCCCTCTCAGACTTCTATAGAGTGCACTCTGCCAAGGCAAATGGTTTCTTCCTCTATCTTCAAATCCAGCAGTGGAAAATTTATTTATTTATTGATGGAAAAGACATTGCTATGTTGCTTGAGCAGGCCTAGAGCTCACTGTCTAAATCAGGCTTTGAACTTACTGCAATCTCCCTGATTTAGCCTCTTGAGTGTTGAGTTTAGAGATGTGCACTTCCACCTGGCCAGAATCTTTCTCATGTGACTCCATGACCTTTTTACTTCCCTTTTTCACAGCGAAGGACTCTAGTGAGCTGCCATGTGGGTGCTGGGAATTGAACCTCAGTCCTCTGGAAGAGCAGTCAGTGCTCTTAACTGCTGAGCCATCTCTCCAGCCCCGCTAAGGACCCTAGTGATTACACTTGACCCTGACAGATAGTCCAGAATAATTTTTCTGCCTTATAGCCAGCTTTTTAGAAACTTTAGTAAGAGAGACTTCTTGTCTTAGGATCAAATCTTCTTCTGTCCTTTTCTTATCATAAGAATATTTATAGGCTCAAGGAACAAGTATCTAAGCATCTTAGGAGGCTGTTACCCTGCCTTTCACTTTTTCCATTGCACAAAATAACACATGCTATTTGAACTGGGGGAGGGACACATGACTGTGCAGACATGAGGGAAGGCGTGGGGTCTGAAGTCAGAGTCACCATTCGTAAAGTATGATCCTGCAAGGCTATTTTATTTGGCAGTACCATCATTCTCCACTTACCTATCTGCTGTTCTGGAGACAGAAGAGTTGTCGAAAAAAGAGGAGACATGGCAGGGGTGCTGTGCTATTGTGTCACTCTGTTCTTTAGTTAGGGTAATTTGAGCTCATATTACTGATAGTAAGATGTTACTATCATAAAGGGAAGACAATGAAAAGCAGATATATCTGTATACCTGTCCTGGGCCCAAGTGTCAAGAACTTTGACAAAGTATGAAGCACATGTGATATTATCTTGAAACAATAATATTAAATTAACTATTTTTTATTATTTTCCAAAGTAATTCTTATGAAAGTTTCTGGATATAACAATTGTATTTCTATTTCCAGGTGTGAAAATATGGTACTCTGGAGTTTGAGTGGTTGGCCATAGATCCCTCAGACCTCAGCACTGAGTGTTGTCCCCTGTGCACACTCTTCCTCCCATGCCACTCCTTGTCCAACAGAACCACTCAGTGTCCTCTGGAAGTTCAGGGTCTCAAACATGATCTCTGTCACCTAGAACATGAGGTTGGTGTGATGGTTCTTCCCCACCTCAAGGGTGAAGACATAGTCTCAGGATGCTTAGACCATTTTTTATTTTTATAGTTTATTTTAAGTTTGTGTTTATCTGTTTGTAAAACTCCCATTCTGGGTCTTTGGATTTGGTGTCCGGGGAAGAGGAAGAACAAACATGTCTGCATTTTCCCACCTTTATGTAACCATGCCCTTATAATGGGATTTCACACATTTTCCTAATAAATAATAACTTCTTCCCCACCCTTTGAACCTGGACTGCCTTGTTTCCTACTTTGACCAGAACATAGTGCCAAAGTGATGCTATTACCAGTTTCAAGTTCAGGCTTCAAGAGACTCTGCAAACTTCCAGGTAGCTCAGCAAGTAAACAACACCAGGCTACAGGGGAATGAGAGACATGGGGCAGGGAGATCTGTTACCTCAGATGCCAAAGGTAGACAAGTGAGGCCATTCCAGACCACCTACCAGCAGCCCAGCCTCATCAGAAATCTAGACATCCAACCAATCAAGCCTGGACCAAACCACAACAACTACCGTCCAGACCTCAAATCCCTAAGGCCAGTAAATGGTTATTATTTCAAGCCACTGTCTGGGGGCTGTTTGTTAGGGAGGATTGTCAATAGCCCACATGATGATTCATTATTCAGACTGAAAGATTTCTGAAACAAGGCTATATTAATAAGGTCTCACTGGATGGGGATATGGCTAAATGAAAGAGTGGTTACTCAGCATGAGCAAGGCTCAAAATTAAGTCCTCAGTACCAGAAGAAATAAAATAACAATGGCACTAACACAGACAACAATAATAAATAGTTTAAGGTAATCTGCAAGAGAGCTACTATAAAGCACTTTTCATGGGAATCCTGATTCCAGCTCTGGGCTAAGCGGGCTAACTCACCTCTGAGTACAAGAGTAAGACATGATCAATTCTGTGTGTAAATCTGATATGTAGCAGAAATCTACAAGAACCACAGCAAGCAGATGGAGCTGAGAGACCAACCCATTCCCGAGAGGAAGGAGAAAATAAGGGCTCATGAAACCAGTGATCTAAAGAAACTTTAGCACCTTTGGGGCTCTTTTTTTCCAGCATATATTTTACCACCATTCTTTCTATAAATGAGGGCCAGGGCCTCTCTACATGGACTGTGACTGAGCTAATTTTAAAGTATTAATTGACAGCAATGGACTTCTTAACATCTGAGGAGATTGTGGTTTTGGAGGCAAGGGTTCAGGAGGAGAAAACACGTTGCCCATGATGGAACTTGGCTTGTTCAACAACCAAAACAGTACTTACTTCCCTTCCTAACTGCCTTGTGCCTCAAGGATATTTAAGGGGCTTACTACCACCAGAACTACCATTGGTGTCTTAATTATGATGTTCCTTTCAAGTTTCTCTTTAATATCAGGTTCTATCTTATCAACTTCTTACAAATTCTTAGATCCCCTTCACATGTTACCTGCTCTGTAAAATCCTAGCAAACAAGAACATTCTAGAACTGAAAGGTAAGAGAGTAATTTTGATAATTACTGCTATTTGAATGTGCTCTTTTAGGTCTGAGGTCATGAGCTTGTGTACAAAATCAGTAATTTTTATAGGGTCTAAATTAGCCTCATGAGTGAACTCATACTTAGAACTGGTGGCTCTTGCCTCTCAGAAGAGAGGAAAACATGAAGATCAATAGGAATGCAGAATCCTGGGCTACAAACTTTTCTCTCTGCCAAGATGGAATTAGTAGGCAAACTCAAGTCTGAGGCTTTGAGCTAAAATATCTTTGCTTTTTCTTGCGTATCTTCCCTCATGTCATGTGTCCCAGGAGCAGAGAACACTCACAGTTCTTTTGTCAGTGCAGTATGGGGTGTGGTATCCAATATGAGCCCAAGAACAACCCATCTTTCTTAGCAAAAACACATGTTCCGTCTCTTGAGTCTTTAATCTCATAGAAGACCTTCCAGCCTAATGCTACTGAGTCATGGAACATTCTCTTCCAAGGAATAACTGCCAAATAATTTTGAAATATTAAAAAATACCATATACAAGTTCATAAAACAAAGTGTCTCAGGGAATTTTGGCTCTGAGAGCCTTAGAAAAACATACTGCTCATATTTTCTTCACTAAGAGTTTTTGTTTTTAAAGATGAGTCTTGTTCCACCTTAAAACAATTAAGGACATTTTATTTGTTCTTGCTCTTTGTAATATTCTTGGTAGAGAGACTATCTCCTTCCTAAGACACTGAGTGGTGGTTGGTAGAGGCTTCAAGGCAGACAGCCCATTTCTTGTCTTCTTCTAGCTCTTTCATTGAGAACTGGGGCATTTAACTTTATCAAACTTTCTGGGATCTAGATCATCGTCTTCACAAAGGGAAGAAATTGAAATGGATGATTTCTAAGGTCCCTTTAATGTAAGCATTCTTCTGAAGTATTTATAAGGAACATTCCTGAACTAGTCCTGTGATCTCTAAGGTGAAAAGAAGTTTTGAAGTGGGAAGCGATTTTAGCAATGCTCTTGAGGATACTGGAGAGAGATTCATTTACATATTTAACAGGATGTGAATATAGAACTACTGGCCCAGGCTTCAGGAGACAATGGATATCACATTTCAAAGGAGGTGCTAGATAGACCATACCAAGAAGTTCAAAGTAGATGATCAAAAGCTAGATAGATGTCTAACCCACATGCAAGCTATCAAAAGGCCAGCAGAAAGGAGAGGGGAATTTTGAATATGTATGGTTTTGGAAATGTACTGTTCAGCTGTGAGACTTTTTCACTCACAAAGATACAGAGAAAGTGTCTGCTTCTGCTCCAAAGTCTAGTAATGGTGAAAGTCTATAGCAGGACCATCCAGAGAAATTTATGACATTTTTTCCAGTGAGAAACAGGATAAGAACTGGGTGGTGGTGGTTGGTCACTTGTTCTGGAACCTGAGTCTTCTTTGGCTAATCAATGAGTAAAGGACAAGGTGTGACCAAGCTGTACATGAGTGAAATAGAGTGGACTTGGCAGTGGCTGGGAGGGGAGATTCAGTTTCTTGTACTTCTAGAATTTCTGTGGACAAGGATGTGTGAATGAGTAATGTTTTCTTTTCTTTTATAGTCAAAATGAGTATTATTTCTAAGGGAGAGCCGTTTTTGGCTTTTTGTCCCAGATGGTATCAGGAGGGTAAGGATTCAGGAAAGAAGAGAGGGAGACAAGATGTCAGACAAGAGAAGAAAGAGGAGATGAAAGATCGAGGGCATCACCTACATCAGAGCAGTGGAGAAATATACCTCAGACAATAGGCAGGTTGGGTGGGTCTCTGAAGATTAGCTCCTTTTAGGTACTTCACAGGTACTTACAACTGTCTCCAAGGAAATTCTTCTCCCATTAAATGCCTCTGGTAAGTCTTCAGAATAAGTTTGTATGTCAGATATCTATCAAAAGCAGAATTACAGCCCCTTCATAAAGAACCTTTCTGCCATGGTTTTATGAAAGAAAGACCTATACAAAATATCTGGCTTCACCAAATCATGATTTTTAAAAGCTGTGCATTGTTAGTTTCTGATTTTGTATTAGTTAACACTACTTCCTTGTGGATAATGCTAACAGGCATCTGGACTACTTTTAAGAACCAAAGGCTGCTTTGGATAAAACACTGACTCCCCATTTAGACCAAGGACATCTGGGGTGACTTGGGCAGATGAAAAATCTTAGCACCCCTGTCTTCATTGTAACATGGTCTCTTGTGGTGCCTTAATATTTAAATTATGATTTTTCTCAAATGTCTACGTATAGACATGGTAACCATTTGAGATATGCTTTGTCCATTACAATTCTATCAGGTTCACTTGATGTAGACTTGCCCAGTTTCTGTCTTTTCCCAATACATCTGGAGACACCTAATTATCAATTCAGAAACACCAGATTATGAGAGGAATGCAAAGATTCCCTGTAGAATCTCTATGTACTACCAGAAAGCACAAGAATATTCTTTCCTTTGTCAGCCTTCAGCACTCCCTAATTACTCATCCCTGTATCTGCAACTCCTCAACCTGTTTGTGGTTACTCTCCTTTCTCTTTTATTCACTGAAGAGAAAGATTCAATGCAACAGTCATTTCTTAAATGTTGGCTTTTCCATGGGATGAGCTTCCTTGTCTGGTTAGTAGAATAACCATGGAGTCAAGTCACCAGCGCACGGAAAGACTGCTGGGTTCATCTTGCTTTCCTTGTTATTGTGACAAAAGGCCTGACAAAAGCAGTTTAAGGAAGGAAGGGTTTTTATTGGCTCACATTTCAAAGGTACAATCCATCACAGTGCGAAAGCCATGGTGGCAAGAACTTGAGGAGGCTGGCCATATGACATGCACAGTCAAGAGTCAGTGAGATGAATGCTAGTGTTGAGCTAGCTTTTCCCTTTTTATTAAGAACCTCAGGCAAAGGAATATTGCCATAGAAAGTTAGGGTGTTTCCTCACACCTCAATTAGCTCAATCAAGAAACTCTATGACAAGTATTCTCAGAGGGCTGTCACATAGATGTTTCTAGACCCTGTCAAGTTAGTAATATTAAACCATGGTCGAATGGAAGCATTCCCATTGCTCTCCTTTCTTTTATTCTGCTCATGCTGTCAATGCAGAGAGTCTCAGACAATCTGGGGGATGGTGAGTGAGAAAGCTCTTGATAGAAGAGCCCAACCAGTGGAGTCCTTTCCTGACTCTTCAGTGCATATCCTGTACCCCATTGGCGTGAGAAGCCTAAGATTTGAAGGAGGTATCAGCATTTTACTTTACAAATTGCTATACTTGTTTAAAAAAATGTCTGTGTTAATAACAAACTGAGTGGAAGTGGAATGTTTTGATACTGAAGAGTGTTAACCCAGAGAGAAAACCAATTCCCAGGATAAGGTTAACGAGTATGTGTGTGTGTGTGTGTGTGTGTGTGTGTGTGTGTGTGTGTGTGTGCACATCAAGTGAGAGAGACAGAGACACACACACACACAGAGGAGATAGAGATAGATAGATAGATAGATAGATAGATAGAGAGAGAGAGAGAGAGAGAAACAAGGGTGGAGTTGGTTTATATATAGTAGCTATATCTGTATATCTAGCATGTTGTGCTCTGGACAGTTCTTCAAAAAGAAACATGTTGGCTACTCCCTATTTTTCATACACAGTCAATTAATGTGCTCCTGAAAACAGAATGTTTTGCAACGTCTTAGGCACATGTTGTTTGATGGCTTAACATATTTAAACAATTATAAAAGGGGTTATTATTTTGACTTTTGATCCAAAGGTCAAAATAGCACTTTCTGTGTAAAAAAATCTTCTCGTCTTTACATCATGTAATCTATACTATTTTAGTTAACATCTATCTATCTATCTATTTATTTACTTATGTGAGTTTATTTTTCATACTTATTCTAAAGTTAATAGTGAAATATTTCAGATTTCAAAAAACTGAGCAAAACAAAACAAAAACAAAAACAAAAACAAAATGACCCTGACTGCCAAACTCCTGGTTTCAATGTTTCAGCCTTTTGACAAATGTTCAAATCAGGTGTTTCAGTTCATGAAGGTATCTAAAAAACAATAAAAATAGTTGATAAGAGCTGAGAGTGTTAGTTGTTATGTTTATGTTCAGATATTTGGATTTCAAGTCATTTATGCATCCTAAATGCTTTCCCTGTCCCCAATCAGCATTTATTTAGTTTTTAATATTAGAAATGAAGTACCCATGTCACTTTTAAAAGAAAACAAAATGATGTGACTGAGATAGCATCTAACAGAGATAAGATTTATGTTGGACCTTTTACATGTTAACAGAGGTGATTGTTCAGAACCATGAAAGATCTGACTCTTCAGATAGCTTTAGTAACCATAACATTATCAAAACCAACTAAGTCAAATTCCTTGCTTGATGTTGGTTGTATATGTCCTATGTTTTCAATCCAACTATTTAACATCTGCCAGACTTAGAAAGACAAAGAGTGAATATTTCATTCTTTGTTTTGCTCTTTGGGGTTTAGGATGCTGGTACTGTCAGGAAAACAGGTTAATTAGGATTTTATCAATGTGTCAGGTGAGCTTGGAGTTGAGCAATTTCATATTTCTAAAGCAGAGATGAAAACAGAGAGACTTCTGTTTTGGGGAAGATGAAGTAGATGGATTTTGTTTATTCCTTCTACTGAGGAGTCTCTGAAACATTGGGATGTTATATTTAAAAATTAAAACTCTATAATATAGGGAAAGACAGACATAGAAGAGAAAGAAGCCATAAGTTCCTTGAGTTTTCTTTCATTTTCTTGTGTCTATAGTTAGAAACTGGAGAGGTTTACAGCAGAGGCATACCATCATCCAAGACAGAAAAAACAAACAAACAAACAAACAAACAAACAAACAAACAAAACCAAAAACCTCAGCAAACCAAACCTTCTACCAAAGAAAATGAAATGGGCATCCTGGGAGACAGAACTTCCAGAAACCATCTTAGCTGATCACCACAGACAAACTGTACCTCCCCAACAGTGGCAGTGGCTAGGGTAGGAGCCTGGTATTCTATTACAGGACACCAAAATCTATTAATCTATTAATAAAATGACTGAGATTATACCATGGAAAACTGAACAAGAAGCTGAGGATTTCCTTCTCATCAGCTAGGAAAGAGCTTGCTGCCCATTGTTTTGCCCATTTAGAGCATCTGGGATGCCTGGAACTCTCACCTCACTTACCAGCAGCTAGATGCCTCTCTGCCTACCAGGGTCATGAGAAGAAAGTTTGTGGAAGGAAAGTCGAGATAAACCATTAAGGAGGCATTATGAAACCCTGACTTCTGCATTCTAAACCCTACAAAAATGAGAGGTAACATCTCACCTTCCATGCCTAAAGAGTGTCAGAGATAGGAGCTAAAACAAATATTAAAACAAGACCCAGGGTTTCATAACATAATTCCCACAGTGCACAGATTTCAATCAAACACCATTCATCATACCACACAGTTCTGGTTGTGAAAAAAAACCTAGTGATTCTAGATGGAACGAAGAGAAAAGAGATATTAGAGCATGTGACTCACAGAGATTTAAAGATGTACTATAACAAAGCTTCAATAAGATATGCAGATTGGAATGGAGACTAAAGAAGACTTAACAAGTAAAGTTGAAATGACAACAAAGGAAAAGAATCCAGTCACATGAAATTAATTAGAAACAAAACTGCCCAGGTACTCTCAGTGCAATGAACTCTAGATAGAAGAAAGTAGCAAAGTGAAGATCTGTGAGCTTCATAGCAGAAATTATTTTGTTTGAAGATCACAGAGAAAGTAGAGTAAATAAACAAACAAAAAATTTAAAAATATGAACAAGATCTCAAATATTGAATATTCTCAAGTAAAATATATGAGAAGCACTGTGGATGTAGAAAACGATTTTCAGAACAGAACTCCAGTAACTCACGAACAACATCAGTTTGGAAACCTTTTGAATAACAGGAAAAAAACCTCACTGGAGTAGATGCACATCTTCTAGAAAGAAGATGATACTGGCCAGATGTTCATGAACCAGTACATTAACACCCAACTCTCAAAAGATTAAAAGAAAAAATAACAATCTCAAGAATAGATAAATGAGGCAAAAAGACTCTTCCAAAAGAATAAATGTACCTGAGCAAAAATTCATAAAAAGTTGTCTAACATCTGTGGCCACTGGAAAAATACATAGCCAAGCCACACTGACACTATACTACACTCTAGTCTGAGTAGCTCTCATCAAAAAAATTAATGGCAAGAAGCACTGGTATGGATTTGGTATCCCTTTGCATTGCTGGTGGAATTAGAATTAAGATCAGTGTAAAGTTTCTTCAAAAACTAGGAATGGAAGTATATCATGGTCCAGCAGTGCCAAGAGAAATTACATGGAGCAGAGATGCCCACAAAGCCATGTTATGTAACACTACAATCAATAACAGAGCCAAAGAATCAACCTGGGTAGTAGTTTTCAGATAAATTAAAAAGGAAATAACACACACACACACAATGCACATATACCAACACACATATACACACATACATATAATAAACATAAATATAAATTTATATACACATAAACATATATATGTACATATTTATGGAAACACACACATATACAAACATATGCACACAAACATACACACATACACATACATACACCCACAAGCACACACACACAAACACATATACATACAAATATACATATACATATATAAATACAAACCACACAAATATACACATAGGTACCTAAACACATGAATACACCTGTAAATACATGCACATATACACAAATATACAAAAATATACACACAAACGACATGCACAAACATACACATACATATATACATATACATGCATATACATATAAACATACACATATGCAAACATACATACACATATACACATCCAGGAGTCATGTCATTTGTAGGAACATGGATGGAACTGGGGACTATTATGTAAAGTAAAATAAGCCAAATCCCACAAGGCCTGTATCTGATTTCTTTTCAATTGTAGAACTAAAATAAAAAATAAAAATAAAAACATGAACATGTAAGGGGTATAGGAGGGGACTCAGGAAGAAATGAGAACAAGTGTAGGAAGTAGAGGTGAATGCCATCAAAGCACCTTATATTAGAGTATATAATTTGTGTACATAATATAGATTATAAAAAGAATGAGACTTAACAATTTAAAAAGCATCAAAATTTAGGATGTACTTTGGAAAGAGTAAGCAAGTCAAAGGAAGGAAGCAACTTTTACAAATGATCATGATAATGAGAGAGGAGGCATTGCTACAAACCCCATGACACCAGAGGAACAATAGCCCATTACATGCAATGTTATGGAGATGTGCTAACTGAAGCAATGCCACATACTCTTCAAAAGGACAAAGCACAGCATTTGTCCATCATGAAATAACTTGACCATATCTATAAACATGTAGGAAATCCGATTTTTTGATATGTTATTTTAAAACATAAACCTCTAGGTGCAGATGATTTCACTTGCAAACTCCATCAAGCTGTAAAGAAGAATTAACACTAAATCTACACAATCTGTTCTAGAAAACAGAAAAGGAAGGAAAGCTCTGCAGTCTCTTTTGTGATGCCCAAATCAAAAACTGCATGGGGATATCTGTTGTAAAAACATATACAATTTTTTTTAATTTTTTTGTGTGTGTTTGTGTGTGTATGTATGTGTGTGTGTGTGTTGTGAGAGTGTGGGAGTGAATGAGGCACAACATGTGGTGATGAAAGGAAAACCTCAGGTCTTTTCCTTGTACTTACATAAAGACAGAGTCCCTTGTATTTTGCTCTACCACCTGTGAGTTTCTAGTGATTGTTGTGTCAACCTCCTATCCCACTGTAGAAACACTGTGTTTACAGATACCAACTTCCGTGTTTGTGTGTATGAACTCAGATCATCATACCCTGGACAGCCAGTGAGTTACCTAAGATCATTCGACAGCTCCTATGCATAAATTAATATAAAAATATTCTCAAATTCACTCCAACAATATATAGAAGTATATACCATGATTTATTTCAACAGAAACTAAGACTGTGTCATAAACCATACTAGTGTATTAAAAAAGAAAGATCATGTGATGATAGCAATTTATATAGTCTGTACATTTGACAAAATTCAACACATATTTATGATAAAAGCTTTTTGATAAATAGAAGTAGAAAGGATCTTTCTCAAAAATCAAAAACTTACAGCTACCTTCATACTTGATTATCAAAGCTTTCTTAATCCTCAAGATCAAGAACAAAGAAAGGCATGGAGAAATCAAGCTGTTTTTCAACTAGAAGTATCACTTCTACTGACTGGCATTTATGGCATTAGCTGGTACTTTACATGCTACTAGAGGAGAAAGGTAATGATCAATTTTCTTTAACTGCAAACCCTTCAACAGATAATGGCATACTGCTTGTAAAATATACTAGTGAAATTAAGGCACAAATGTTTTGGGAGTAAAATTGGATGAGGTGAGATGGCCCACTCTATGGGATTGAACACATGGCACTGCTAAAATGGCCAAGAACCTAAGACTAGATAGGCCATAGGGCTAGGGAAAAACCTACTACTATTATTCTGCTAAGAAACCATGGCAAAAGAATGACTACTAATGATATATCACTGTAACTGTATATGAACAGAACACTGATCAGTCCTTCAGAGAGGCACCTTCTTGCAGTAGATGGTAATTAACACAGATACCCTAGTAAAGCCTTTTATCCTTACCTGCACCTTGGCAGATTAAAGGTGTGGTCAGAAACAAAAAGAAATAGAGTAAGTTGGAGGGAGTCAGCCACCCTAGCCAAGCAAAGGTATGGTCAGAATCAGAAAAAAAAAAAAAAAAGATAAAAAATAAGAGATTATAGTAAAGATAAATTTTTTAAAATTACATAGTTTAGAGTGTATTAAATATATACATACATACATATATATGTATATATATAAGCTTGAGAGAGAAAATAAAAAGGCAAAAGAATAGAGAAAGTCTTTAAAAAATAGAGTAAAAAGAAATAGTAATAAGCCATGTAAAAATGGAAAATACAAAGAGTGTATGGATACTGTATGCTATTGTCTTATTTTTAAGAATTTTTTTTTTTTTTGCTGAAAATGAAGCTGTTAAAGCCATTTGATTATAAATGCTGTTGGATTAATTAAACCTATGTATTTTATAAATGAGTTTACTTTAAAATTGAAATCAAAGGATATGCTACCTTGAAGAAAAGGTTTTCTTTTTATTTCTACAGAAAATGAGAGCTGTGGATTTATTCATGGCTAAAGAAAATAAAGTTTGATCAAGCAAGATCCCCTGGAATGTCTCCAATGGAAATGGATGGCCCAGATGATTCAGCATTTCAGAACACCTCTGTTTAAGTTTCCTCTGAGATCTGTATCTAAAATTCCTTCAAGGAGACTGGCTGAGATTACTTAGCCTTAGAGACTACTCTACTAAAGAGCTGTTCATAATCCTAAATTTTTCTTTGGATTTCCAACACCCCCAATTAGCAGGAAGTAGCCTAGAGAGCTAGGCCCACATTCTCCCAAAATGAATTATGGATGTTTATATTTCTTTACAGTATTGGTTTAAGTCATTATAGGTAATGAAGGAAAAAAGGATATTAGATTTGGGGTTTTTCATGTTTTAAAAAGAAAGAAAAGGGGAAAAGGTAGTGGGATTGTATTGTGCTCCATTGCAAATAATTGTCCTGCCTACTGCTTTAATAAAATTAGTGACTGGCCAAAGGCAGACAGGATGTGTAGGTGGAGCTTCCAGACTAAGAAAACTTTGGGAACAGGCAGAACAGAGCAGAGATGCCACAGAATTACCAGTGAGCAGAGATACCACAGAAATGTGATGGAGATATGAAGAGGAGATGGCAGCAGACACAGAGGAAAGAAGTTAAAATGCTGCTCTGAGAAAAAGTACTGAGCTGCATAGCTAAACAAGATGGATTAGTTTAAGAATAAATAATTAGCTAGCAATATATCTGGGACCTAGGTCAATCAGTGTAAAAATAATACAAGCATCTGTGAGATTATTTGGGCCTAAGCAGCATCGGGGCTGAGAGTGAGTCCAAACCTCTGGCTACACTGAAAAGTGCAGACCAGAAACTATGTACAACACTGGACATTGTATAGATAATAGGAAACTTTGGACACTCAGCACTAAATGGGATGTCTTTATCAAACCCCTCCCCTTAAGGCTCAGGTGTATGTATAGAAGAGGAGGCAAAAGATTTTAAGAGCCATTAGTAATGGAGGACTCCATTGTCTTTCAGATACAAAAGGGTTGATGCAATATGAACCCACAGAATGTAGCAGTGCATACAAGACTTGCACAAGTTCACAGTAGACAAAATTCCAACATTAAGGAGGAGGAGTGAATATTGAGGAAATAAAGTCATACCCATACCCAATAAACCATTTGAAATTTAATGAAATATATCTCTGCCTATATCAACTGTACTCCAGGACAGGCCCCATGCTGAGGAGTAGTTGGCTAACAGAAAGTGAACTCTTTGGCTCTCTCTCCGTCTACTCCCCTCTCTTTCTCCTTCTCCCTCCACCCTCTCTCTCTCTCTCTCTCTCTCTCTCTCTCTCTCTCTCTCTCTGTGTGTGTGTGTGTGTATGTGTGTGTATTTACTATTTGTTTTATCTTGGTGGTTTTTACTTATGTATCTTACTTTTCAAAGTTTGTATGTTTTGATTTTCTTTTGTTCCTCATGTGTGTGTGTGTGTGTGTGTGTGTGTGTGAGAGAGAGAGAGAGAGAGAGAGAGAATAAAATTGTTTAGATAAGGAAGTAGGAATGATCCGAGAGGATTCAGAGGAAAGCAAAGAATATGATCAAAATTTATTGTATAAAAAGCATTTATGAAATAAAAATAAAAAGAACATAGCAAGAGTGTCTGAACCCACTCCTGTTATTAAACATAGTGTTGAAAGTTCTAGCCAATTTAATGAGGCAGGAAATGAAAATAAAGTCACACAGAGAAGGGGAGAAATAAAGCTATCTGTACACATGCATGTATAATATAACTTTTAATACAAGCAATTTAAGTAAATTGCAGAACATCTTCTAATGAACAAGTTTTCAACTTCCAATTATAGAAAATATGCATAAAATTTCCATTATATACATTAGAATCAAGCATGTTGATATGGAAGAAAAAATAAAATGTAACTTAAAATCATTACAAAACAAAAAAGAAATGTTTATTTGTAAATCCAATAAAACATGTATAGGACTTATATACAAAATTTGAAAACTCTTATGATATAAGCATCAAAGAATAACAAAATAAGTGGGGAAACAAGTTGTTCATAGATGAGATGAGTTAGCATATTCAAGAACTCAAGACTTTCTAATTTCATGTACAGGTTTAACAGTAATATTACCATTTAAATAAATGGATACACAAATTGTTCATGAATGAGATGCCTCAACGTATTCAAGAGCTTGGTACTCTCTAATCTCACGTATAGGTTTAATAGTATTATTATTAAAATCCTACTAAAATTTGAAGGAATAGACAATAGTAGTCTAAAAGGCACAAAAGTATAATAAAGTAATTTTAGAGAGAAAGAAAAAATGTAAAGATTAGATTTCTTAATCATAAGACAGCAAGAAAGTAATTGAGACTGTGTTGGCAGAAGGACATACATAGAATCATGGGATAAAACAAAGTAATGGAACAGAGAAACAGGCCCACAGAGACCTGCTCCTCTGTTTTGAGCACAGTACAGAAGCAAAGCACTGGAGAAATTGCCTTGCAGCCAATGGGAGATGAGACAAAAGTATCCTAGATAGGAATGTTGAACTTTGGCTAGATCTTCCATTATATATGATATTTTAACTGAAATAGATTTTAGTACTAAATTTAAAAAACTAAAATTTTAGAAAAAAGTTGGACAAATATTTTAGATAAAAAGTTATAAGAGTGCATAAATGTCACATCCAAATCACCACTCATAAATAAAATAGAGAAGCTGGACTTGATATAAACTAAGATTTTTAAAATTATGAATGGTATAATTAAGTGAACAGTAAGCAAGCTACACACTGCAGGAAATATTTGCAAATCACATATCTGAAGAACTATTTTTTAGATGTAAAGATCTCTCCAAATTCAAAGACAGTAACATCCATTTACAAAAAACACACGTTTCACAGAGAATGTACAGATGGCACTGTGACATGTGGAAAGATACTCAAAGGCATTATAAAGAACAATGAATTTTTTAATGAGCTATTGCTATACACCTATTAAACTGAGTACTTCTGTCCTGTGATGTAACACTTTTCTTTACTACATCATAGAAATGTAATCAGGTACAGAAAATCATACACACACAAAAAGAAAATGAAGACCTGAACAACACAAACATTAGTAATAACACTAAATGCTAACAAGGATATAGGAAAGCTGGACCAAGCATGCATTACTCAGGGGTATCTACATAGAATAGTACTCTGCAAATGACTCTAATGGCCAGAAATAACACTTGTGATCATGAAAACCAGTGTTTGTACAAAGACCTATATAATTGGACTCATAGTAGCCTCAAATAGGAAATGATATACATGTCCTCTGATGAGTCAAAAGTATAAATAAACTGTGTTCATATTGTCAAATGTTACTCAACTATGAAAAAATAAATTATTGATATATATATAGCAAAGATAAGTCTTTGGATAATTGTATTTAGTAAAAAGGTAAACTTTAAAGTTCACTTTCTATAATTTCATTAATGTGACATTTCGAAATAGAAAACTGTAGAGAATTTTAGACAAGTTATTTACATGGGTTTGTGGAGAGGAAGCTAGAAAAATGTGAATGTGGCCAGGAAAGGACAATGTGATGGATCCTATAGTGATAGCAGTGTTCTTCGTCCCAATTCCATGTTCACATTATGGTGATGACAGTGTGTTGTAACTTTGAATGATGTTACCATTGGGGCACATTATGGAAGGACTTACTGGAGTACTCTGTCTTATTTTTTACATCTAGCCATCTAGAATTATCTGAATAAAAGCTTAAGTTGAAAAATAAAAAAAGAGTACAATTCTTTCCTCATGTAAATAGGTTAACTTATGAGTTTTTTTGGTGAAATAAAATATAGAACTAATATAGTAAGTGCAGGGAAATCTGTTCTTTTTTGAATGGAATGATTGAATAAGATATACTAGTAAGAAATTTATTATTCATTTGTTGGTGAGGCCAATTAGCTGTGTCATTTATATATTAAAGACCTATTCATTTATAAATCTAATAATTCATTTGTTCATTTATTTTTTTCTTCAAAAAGAAATCATTCATATTACAATAAGCACCCATCAACCAATCAACCAGCCAATCTACCAAGCAAAATCCTAGCCAGCCAGTCAAATAATCAACCAGCCAACAACCAACCAACCAACCAACCAACCAACCAACCAACCAACCAACCAATTATGCAGCTAGCCAGTTAACAAGATAGCCAGATAGCCTGCCTGCCAGTCAAGTCTAGCTAGCTAGACAACCAAATCTAGCTAGCTAGCCAATCTTCTCACCAACTAACAAGTTAGCCAATCTACCAAATAACTAGTCAACTATCTAGCTAGTCAGACAGTCAGCAGACAGTCAACCAGTCAACCGGTCAGTCAACAAACCAACCCACCAAACAAACTAACAAGTGAACCAATCTTCCAACCAACCAAATGGCCATCCAGTCAACCAAACAGCTAGCTAACTAACCATATAGCTAGCCCACTGACCAACTTGCTAGATCTGACTGATCAACTGATCAATCAGCCAACCAACCACCTAATCAAACAACGAGATAGCAAACCAATCAACCCACCAACAAGCCAACCTACCCACACACCAACAAACCAACCAACAAACAAACTAATCAGCCAGCCAATAAATCAGCCTACTTACCAGCCAACCAATCAACCAACCAACCAACTAACCAACCAGCCAACCAACCAGTCAATCAGCAAACCTACATATCAACAAAACAAATCAACTAACCAGTCAATCAAACATCCATGCAGGCAATCAAGAAAACAGCCAGCTAATGCTGATAAATGTTGATTAGAGTTTCAAAGTATGCTGTACTCCTTACCATAAACATGAATATACATGCCATTGATGACTATCTATTGGCCACATAAGGGAAATATTTTTGTAGAGCCAGGTGACAAAAGACAATGAATATAGAGTAGGAAAGGAGGACAATTTGCTGTTTGTGTAAAAAGGGTCTGTGGAAGCATCTATTTAATTAAACTGAATTTTGAGTACTCATAGCATAAAATTGAGGCTCATGAACATTAACCCTCAAGCTCCAACGTGACTCTATCCTTCTATTCTGTACCCTATTAGCTCAGGTTCATGGTACTTTTCATTAATCCTGCACATGTTCTTTTTACTTCATCTGTATTCTTCTTCAACTTGTAAAGCCAGTGGCCCATCACTCTGTGTTTTTTGATGATTTCCATTTACTATGCAGAAGAATGCACTCCATTCCCACAAAACAAACGTACACATAGTGAGGTTGTGATCACATGCCGGCAGACTGCTGCTAGGATGTTCAGGGAGCCAGTGCATATATGTCGATGTCTCTCTGTTCCAGTTAATGGTTGTGACAACTTTGAGAAACATGTGAGCTCCTCGGTTCTCTCCTTTTTTGAACTATAGATGCAAATTGATTCTTGTCTTAGTACTGATATGAGAAAAATAACACCCATTATATTTCAGAAATATATTTGGAATGTAGGTAGAGTGAAGAAATTCTAGGTTTTTTGTTTTGTTTTTGTTTTTGAGACAGGGATTCACTATGTATTCCTGGATGTTCTGGAATTCACTCTGTAGACCAGGCTGATCTCAGAAAAAGGCATGCCTCTCTCTCCAGAGTGCTGGGATTAAAAGCGTGAAATACTATGCCTGGATGAAATGCTAGCCATATCTATTATGTCTTTTTTTTTTTTTTGGCAGGAGAGGGAAGATTTCCTTCTGTTTCATTCAGTATTTGATGTAGAGGTTATTCCTATAGTGACCCCAGACAGCAATAGCATTACTAATAGCAGTCATGGTTGTCACAACCATACTACTTACTGGTATACCATAGATGATAAATGTAAGTTGAAGTAGCTTGTTTGGATATTTTAGATACTGGATCTCTATATCTCTTCTGATTAGTTTGTAGAAATCAGAGTCCATTAGCCTCTCCTTCATGTTTTTATTCAGGTGGTATCTTCTTGCCTAAACAAACCTTATTTCATAGCCTCCTTTTCTGAGTTCTAATCTTCCTTGTTTTCCATTCTGCTAAGCTCACCTCTAGAATAATATATACATTACTGGACTTGGTGCTCACATGTGTAGCTTGCTTCCTGTCTCCATTATTAGACAGAAGCCCCACTGAAGAGGCTGTCTGTTTTGTCCCTTGCCATATGCTGTGTGTGGAGCAACACATCTCACCAAGACATGCTCAATATTGTGTGAAGATATATAAATCAGATGGGGCTTTGGGAATAAAATTCTTAAGATGAAGCAATAGCTTTTCTTGGAAATTCTCCAAGCTAAGAATAGGTGCAGTCCAGGGAACTTAGATGACAAAAGGAGGCTCACAGGTGGGGTCATATGGGTATATTTGTGTGTGATTTGGTTTCCTGGGACTGTAGTGATGAAACACAACACACTTAGGACTATAAAGCTGAAGCACCACAAAACAAATTGTTTGAACAACATAAATTTATCAAGTCACAATTCTAGAAACCAGAAGTTCAGATGGAGAGAAGAGCAGAACAGGTTTCTGTGGAACATCTTGTTTCTTCAGGTCTATTGACATCCTCGTCATTCTTTGAGTTCTCCTTCAGCTCTTCAGGGCTTGCCTTTCATCCTCTTGCTGCTTTCCCATTTGTGTGTTGGGTTCAAATTACCTCTCAGCATAAAATACCCGTGGGATTCTCTGGATGTGCTGGCACACATGTTTAATCGCAGCACTCAGGAGGCAGAGGCAGATGAATCTCTGAGTTTGAGGGCAGCCTGTTCTGCAAAGCAAGTTCCAGCAAGTTCTGGCTACAGCTACACAGAGAAATCATATCTCAAAATAAAAAATATAATTAAATGAGATACCAATGGGGTTAGGTGATGACCTTATTTTCTTATGACTTAATCTTAACCATGTTTACAGAGATTTTTTTTTACAAGTAATGTCACATTAGAAGTGTTGGAGGTTAGGGTTCCAACTTGGGGATTTCTGAAAGACACAATTGAATGTTGACAAGATACAACTATGGGTTTGACTATAAAACTATTACAGCTAGGTACCACAAAAGTAGCAGAACTGTGCTGTTTTCTGGGATTTTGTTTTTTTACTTTCTTTCTTTCTTTTTTTTTTTTTTAATGAAGTGTGCTGGATGTCTCTACAATTTTGTTCAAGTGACTGCAGAACCTGGAAAAGCTGTTGCTGCTATTAATGCATAACATACTGCTATTATTGGTCTTTTTATATAAATATAAATATATATATACATATATATAATTTGAATTTTTGGAAATTTTAGCTGTGCCGTCAACTTTGGAAAAAAAGTATCCCAGTTTACTGTGTTGAGTTGGCATTGTACAGAAATTAACAGCCACATTGGTCTAGAAATGTTGAACTTACTTTTTTTCCATTTGTACAGGGGTAACGCACTGTATTAAATATGTAAGGTCTTATCTACGTGGGTTTGATTACAAAAACTAATAAAGTATTCTCTAAATAATGAAAAAAAAACTATTATCACTATAGCTTCAATACAATCTCTTCCAACTTTCTAACAATATAAAGGTAAAAGCTGAAGCCCAGAGATGTTCAACAGTAAGGTGGATTGAGAATTTGTATACAGAATTTTAAATTCACACTTAAAAACCACTTGACTTAGAATCTCTCATTATAAACCTTGATTTTTCACAGACATATGACAATGCATGCTTGGTGTTATCAAACAAGGGACAGAGGTTGAAATAGCTCATCATCATTGTCAAATTGATTATATTTAGAACCAGTTGGAGGGCACATCTGAGTGCATCTGTGATAGCTTTTCCATAGAGATATTACTGATGTAGGTGACACCATTGCATAGGATAGGGTCTTAGAGTAAATAAAAATTTAAAAAAAGGAGAAGAATTCAAGTTTGTTGACAGCATTCATTCTTCTGTTCCTTGACTTTGGTCCCATCCTATGGACCAACCTATCCATGCTTAGCCCTCACAATGAGGGCTGTTCCTATTGCTGCACATTCCCCCATCACGATGGTCTGGACCTTCAACCAGTGGACCAAAATAACTCCTTCCTTCCCTAAGATATTTTTGTAAGATATTTTATAACAGCAACAACAAAGGTAACTGACACAGAAGTTATATGGGAAACTGAATCATTCTAACAAAGGATTAGGTATAAAAGATGGTTGGTCACGTAATAGCTTTTGGAAAAACAAGTAATAGATATTATTGGAGCCCATAATAAAATTATAGTTATTTCTTCATGCCTAGAACTGTTCCGGACAACCTTCTCTGCAGAGTCCATGGCAGAAAACACAGGCTTTCACAACAGAAATAGAGAAAGAGTAGCCCAGTTGATTTTCAGAGCATAGTACAACAGCATTAGACTTTGGAAGGCCAACCACTTATGTGGATAATTCCTAGAGAGAAAATGCCTCTACTCAGTTTGCACTGGCAAAATTCTTGGCAATATAATTGTTTTTTCAGCTTTGGAGTGTGAAGCCCTGGTGGGGTAAGCAAATGCTTTACAGGTGAGGTAACTGTTAAAGGTCAGTTTGAACACTGGAAAATTTTGTGGTCAGACTCAAAGCCACTGAAAGATCATTTCATAAATAACTAGCAAGGTGGGACGTGCACCCAGACTTTTCACTATGTTAATGGAAAGGGGTGGGGGAATTAACTTTCTGATTTGTAGGTTTTTTTTTTTTGAGGGAGAGATAAGCTAGTTTTGAACAGATGGTGGAAGCTAGTTCCAGAGTGACCAGGCAGGACTTCCTTAAACAAAGTATGCATGGAGTCCATAAGCCTGAAATTGCTACCTAGAGTATAGGCATAGGAAAGCCCCACTGCCATGTGTTCTGGGACACATGCAGCCATGCTGACTGGAAACAGAGAGGTAGAGATATCCAAGTTGTCTGTCACTAAAGAAATTAAAAGATGAAAGGGTCAGGCTCTGAATAAGGGCATAGAAGACAGCAGAGATGAGCTGGAGAGGTAGCTTTCAATGTTTGACAGCAGAATCACTGTCACCAATATCACCCTGATAACTTAATCAAATTCATAGTTCCCACCCCAATTAGAGTGAATCAGAAGAGCTAGCACTAGGGCCCAGAATTATTATTATTATTATTATTATTATTATTATTATCCCTCTAAGGAGATTCTGGTGGATGGTCAAGTTTTAAGGATCCTAGAATACACATTTATATGAGTAGAAGTTACATTACAGCTCAGAGGATTTTGCTTCCCTGTGAATCTCAGGCAATATAAGTAACAAGTCTCATTGTCAGATCTTAGGCAGGGATACTGGCACATAGTGATGAAATCCAGGGGTCCTACTGATAATGTACAGTTCAGCAATACATAGCCTAGAATTGACAAAGTCTAAATGTCCATGGAGCTGACATGGAGAAGCCCCAATACAGTGCCTTTACCAAACTCTCTTGTCTCTCCTAAACTTAGCTGTGTTTAGAAGATGCATACATGCTAAAACTTCTTCATGAGCTGTTCTACTATTTAGTGAGGGAGAACAAACATCAACCTGGTGATATTTTATACTAAAGTGGGTTGGCCCCAGTGCTGAGAAGTAACCCAGGCCAATTCTTAAATAATGCTCAGGCTTAATCTGGTCAGTGTACAAGTAGTGATTGGTTTTCATATCCAGGGTAATTACTGGTCCACAGATTCCTCTTTTTGGACTGAGTACTATGCACATGTATATGTGATGTAAACATATACATTTTTCTAAAAAGATGCAGGTTTTGTCATATTACCCAGCAATTAATTATTTTGGGGAACATGTTTTTTTCCATGAACTTTAACCCATATGGATGTCATACTTTGTAATTTCTGTTGGTTTCCCAGAACTACCTGATTGCTACTCAGATCTTATGTTCATACTCAGATACTGGGATCAATGCTAAGTGATAACAATGGCCCCCTATTCTGGATGTGCCTTTTTGTGTCCCATTTGACAATAGTTTCTTCCACTGTCATAGCTCTGGGTTCACATGTGGTGTGTTTACCTAGTGTCATGATTTGTTTGTGATGTTGCTTAAGTCTTTGAATTGTGAGTATCATGATGTTTCCTTTTTGGAAAAGTGATAGTTTATTTTTAATTACCTGTCCACACTGTCTATTTCCTCATGACATTTACTTAATTATATTACATTCAATGGTTAGTGTATAGTTCTTCCAAACAGGGAAGAGTTAAATCAATAAAAAATAAAAAATGTGTGTTGGCTAACTTCCCATAGACAAGTAAGCATATGTAGTCTGAAGCTGATATATTTAACTGGCATTTGTTATTTTCAAAAGAAAGAGACTGGAAATACAGGCAAATGTTGATATGACTCAAACTCCTAGGTTTGTTCAAACAAACCAACAGGAAGTTGGTAGCTCAGCCTAAGTAGAAGGGGTAGAAACCACCTGTGAGGGCTAGTGTTTCTCCCTCCATTTCAGGAGCTCACCTGAGGTATAAAGAATCTACATTGACCCCATCTGTGGCTGCCTGATATCACTGAACCTCCTCCAGGCTTTTGTCCTAGGCATCCTGAAATTGTTCCTATTTTACTAAGGGTCTTCACTACCACTTAGGTTCCTTACTTCGAAATCACTGTAGGATGATTCTTTTTTCTCCACCTTTCATATGAATGTAGAAACAATGTTTTATGCCAAAGTATTTCAAAATATGCCCCCTCCCCTTGCCTGGCTTAGTCATTTCAGACTCTATCAGTTTTTGCTAGTTGAGTAAAATGGCCTTGGAATGACTGATTATTTAAGTTTTATAGCTATATATAATTCATTATTATTTGAATTGTACATATTTATGGAGTATGGTAATTCATTTCATGAATGCAACATATAATGATTAAGTGAAGGTATTCCTGTCTCAAGTGCATAAAAGTAGTTTTGATTAGCTTGCAGCATTGTATATACTTATGAGGTTCAGTGTGACATTTGAGTGCATGTCTGTTGATGTGCACTGATCAAATATCTCCTTATCATTGCTATATATACATTCTTCCTATTCTTCCAAGGTTTTCATGAATCAATCAACAGGTCATTGTGAATGATGTCCATCCTGATGTGCTAGAGAACACTGGAGCCCATCCCATGTCTCTGATAGTGTTTAGTACTAGCCATGCAGTACATTCTTAGCCGTGCATTTGAACATGTTTGGCCAGCACCCACTTTCCTTTCTCCTGATCTCAAAGGTGCAATTAAGCAGTAAATAATGTATACCCTATTCTCTAGAACTAGGAATAGAACCACCCAAAAAAAAATAGTTGTTAGTCTCTTAGTGCCTTAAGATTTGACAAACGAAAATAACCAAACAACTAACCTACCAATCAATATCTCAAATGCTTCATGACCTAGAAATACATTAATATTTTATGTAATATTAATATTAAGACTTCATATATGCTTCACATGCAGTAATTAACACTTCTTAGCTTTCATCCTGAGAAATTGGCTGGGTGAGAATTGACTGTGGTCTATGTCCTCTCTCTGATACTCCAGCTTTTCTCCAATATCTGGCTCTTAGTTTTTGTTAAATACCAACTAGAATTTGTGTTTTAAGCCATACTGGGAATATTTCTACAGTGGGAACTGGTAAATCTAACACACCAGGATTATTTCTGTTTTGCCCTGTAAGGGACCCTTGTTCATCTGGAGCCCTCCATCTAATGCCCTCCCTTCCTTGTGGGTATCCTCTCAGATCCTACTCTAGGTTAGACTCATGTGATATAACTTCATAGGTTTGGATTCCTTTTTAAGATGATTTCTATAATTACTTATTAACAATAGGTGTCACTTATTAAATATGTGGGTTCTACTCAATGAAAGCAGTATTCCTCTTAGATTTCCCACTACAGGGTCATCAGATTTTCTCAACAAACAATGGTACAGTTAATATGAGCCTTACATTACCAAAAAATTATAGAAATCATTTTAAAAAGGAATCCAAACCTATGAAGTTACATCACATGAGTCTAACCTAGAGTAGGATCTGAGAGGATACCCACAAGGAAGGGAAGGCATTAGATGGAGGGCTCCAGATTAACAAGGGTCCCTTACAAGGCAAAACAGAAATAATCCTGGTGTGTTAGATTTACCAGTTCCCACTGTAGAAATATTCCCAGTATGGCTTAAAACACAAATTCTAGTTGGTATTTAACCAAAACTAAGAGTCAGATATTGGGGAAAAGCTGGAATATCAGAGAGAGGAAACAGACCACAGTCAATTCTCACCCAACCAACTTCTCAGGATGAAAGCTATTTTCAAGAGTCCACAGCCTGGCTCATGGCTTCTACAGAATCCCTTAATGTCTGCCTACACCTGCCTTAAATAGCATCTTTGTCTAGTTATTTCACTTCTGGGTTCAACTCTGCATCATAATTCTTGAGTTAGGATTAACGGTGTGAGCTACTACTGTTTAGTTGTTAGGCCTTGAACTCATAGAAACACAGAAACATCTCTGTCTCCTGTGTTATGGAATTAAAGGTGTGAGTTACATCTCTCTGACCTTCATGGTTTGTCCATGGGTGATTCTTTTATCTGATATTCCAGGCTGATTTCATTAACTATAAAATATATCACGACAATGGCTAAGTTCACCATAATGGCAGAGTTCAAGATGTCCATGCTCACTGTCTACGTATGGAGTCCAGAAGACAAATACAGCCAGCACCACTATGTTCTAATTTTATCCCAGAGAAATGATCCAAGTGATACAGATAGTGTTGCAACTTAGTGAAACCAATCATGAATAATGAGTTTTGAATTTTTATTCCCTTTATTTCTAAATATAATTTGTCTATGAGTTTATCTATTTTATTTTTAATGACTACCATTTAATAAGTAGTTGTAAAATTCCTAGATAATGATAATGGTCAGTCATCATGAGTCCATCAAGCTATATCCAACATGGCAATGAAAGCAGAACTGGTATAATAAAGCATGCGTAGTTCATAGACCATGCACAGAGGCCTGTGGTAAGGAGAAGCTTGGTTTGTGGGTAAAGGAACATTGTCTTACTCTACTTAGAATAGCTTCACTATGGTGAAAAAAAGTTCCCCATGGTCTCTGAGTGGTTTTTGTTTGAAATGCTATGACGAAGTTGAGTCTGAGTGGTACAGGTACCCCAAGAGTTCTTCCAACTTTGAAGTTTCACTATCAGTCAAAGGCAGGCTTGTTTTAGAAGGCAGATGAAGTAGTGAGAAGTGATGAATTAACAACCTAGAACCTAGAAGTGGTGTCTTGCACATTTATAAATACATCTGTAAATAGATCAGGCATCTGAGGACCAAAACAGTCTTGTCTTCAAATTAAGAGGCTCAGGAAACAGAGGAAAACAGGTGTTTTTCTTTTCCTTCCCATCTCATGGGTTCCTATTTTTGCAATGTCACTTCCTCCAAGTGTCAGACAATTAAATCTGCTAATACATATATTTTCCAGTATCATTCTGAGAAGGAAATGGTAGTTATTTATATTATTCTTTTCTGGTGGGAGAGGATAGAGTTGTAAACCCTACAGCATTTCCCCTCCGGGGAAACCCCTGCCCCAAGATATTTCAGAGATCATCATCTAAGATTAGGAAGAACAGCTCATACTTTCAGCTAGGAGAGAAATAACCCACTGGCCATCTCTACTTCAGTTATTAGTGTGGCTGTGGTTATGGCTGCGGAAGTAATAAACTCCTTTATTCTCCTAAATTTCAGACAGAACTTCCTGGCCACACACTACCTACCTCTGAAGTGTATCTGCTAACATCTGCTCTTACCTTCTCCATGGCAACAGTCCTGCTCCCAGACAGTTCTGCATCTGCCCTTGGGGCCATATGCTACCCTCACCTCATGACCAACAAGCCCTTCAGATGCCACCACTCTGGACATTCCTGACAGCAGTCCATATGCTTTTCTTCACTCTTTATTCAGATCCTGTCCCCATCATCCTAGTTTGAGTTGATCTTAAAAATATCCTTGGACAGACTCTTGTTTCATGGTGTGCTAACTACATTGTACATGGTAAATGAAGGAAGCTCTCTGGACCTCTGTTTCCTGATATGTATTATGAGGATTTGAATATTTTTTTCCCAGGTTAAGAAAGTGAATATTTCATAGTGTCTGGTATCATCAATTAATGACAGCACTGTGCTCTCTATGATTGCTGCTTTTATTGGCTGCATGGCCCATCATGAATCTATACACTTGTCATAACTCAGTAATTTGCTCACTCCCTCTACCAACCACAATGTCTACTTTTCCTTGCTGTCCATGGCTGATAGTTGGCTCACCCTGTGCATGCTGTGATATTAAATGATGTTTCTATCATTTATAGCTGCTGAGATAAAGGCTTGATACCTGGAGAAGCTCTACAGAGATGTCCCTCTAAGGTATTCCTCCATGTCTACCTTGCACATGTGTCTTTCTCCCAAGGTGTTGGGTCTGGAAACACATTACCAATGTTTACTTCTTCGCATGAATTTTCAGTTATCAGAGGCTCACTGCCTCTTTAGACAATGTACCTTATTCTCTATTATTCATGCATGTTTACAAGGAACAAAGGAATATTTCCTATGTGCTTACACTCAGGTAGATTTTTTTTTCAGTCCTTATCTCATTTCTTCCCACAAACAGCCACATGAAAAATGGGCCCTTCTCTTGGTTCTGTGAGTATGTTAACCAAAAGCCAGAGATTAATTAACTGACCTCCAGTTCCAGGATTTTCAAAGCCGGTATCTGGTTTGCTTGGCATGAAACCCTAAGAACTCTGTGGTATCTGCTACATTAAATCTATAAGCAAACTTACAGCTTTACCACTGTGATGGGAGGAGCATCATCACTTCTTGGAAGAGGATGGAAACATCAATATTATTGTGTGTTCAAGACAGCAGATTTTGATTTCACACAACCCAAGATTTTCCTCCTCTGTAAGAATCTAATCCCTTTGAATTGGCACATTAATAATTTTGAGGTTAGAATAAGAAGTTTAATGAACTTACCATTGAAGGCACAGCACTTTAGGAAGGAATCAGCTAAATGACCACAACTGTGTTCACCAGGTGTCTTCTAAGTTATGGTCCAAATCCTCGCTGATGTGAGAAACAACCAGATGTTCTTATCAGAATATCTAGCATCTGAAGCATTGCTTTTTTCTTAGTGGATCATCCCTCTGTGGCTCGCTTGTGTGATTCCAGGGCTTTGAAGGACCTTGACTATTTTATTAGCATTGAAACCAAGAAGAAGCCACATCAGGTGGATGTCCTGGGCTGCTACTCATGGGGCACATAAAGATGCCAGCAAAAGTGTATGCTCTGATAGTTCAAGGACAAAACAGGAGGGCAGAACTCAGGTGGGGACATCAGCCCCACCCACAGCTGTGTTGACATCAAACAGGTATGCATTCCAATGGTGCCTGTTCTTTATGTCCCTGAGCTAGGGAAACATAAAGCTCCCTTGTTGGCTTTCTTTCTAGAACAAAGGTAGTAACTATACCATTTATTTTCATTCTTTCTAGGCTTTCTGTGTGCAGTCTAGGTGCTGATCTTTTTGTTGTACAGGTTGCAAACAACCTTCTCCCATGATAACGCTTGCCTTCTCACTTTTTTCATGGAGCCTTTTGATGAAAAGAAGTTCACATCCTATTCTGTATTGATTGGTGAGGGTTGCCTGGAGCGTCAGTTTACAAAGGATCTGAGAATGAGCTGGCTCAGTAGGAATGAGCACCATGATCTATTGGAGACTTCTGGCAACGATGAGAGCCCCCAGGTCCATCAATTCACAGTGCTGAAATAAGTCATCTAATCAGACAATGATTTCAGACCCCATTGCTGCACAAGCTCTCAATGGATAGAAGCCTGGGGATGAGCTAATGACATGACAGAACTTCCTGAAAGAGCAGAGATAATACAGACTATTAGGAGATGAAAGACACACGTTATCCCTTAAGGAGAAGGTAAAGGTTTACCTTTCTAGTTACGATGAGTTACTATCTAGACTGATGAGTGAGTGGCTTTTTCAAGTAAAAAAGAAATTATATGAAATTTTGATTATACAAAGTCAGTAGAGTTTAGAGTTCCACCCCCAGCCTGCTGCCTCCAGACAATAGCCTGCTGTTAGCAACTTGAAGGTTTGAGGGCAAGTTTCCCATTATATGCTCTCAATTTAAACTTTAACAAAAATAAAAGGCACAATGCAATTTTTAGAGGTGATGGCGATTCTTTTACCTTGATAGTGTAGTGATCTGTTGTCCACAAATTCCTCAACTTTTGTATACATAAAAAAATTACATATCAATTATAGGTCAAAAACTATTTAAAATATGAGAATAGTTCCTGAAATATCAATTGGCAGTGTTTGAACATCCTGCAAAATCCATGAAAGTGCCAGTAGTCTGATAGGCCTTCTCACTTCAAGTAAAAGTTTAGAGACGAGTGGATTTTTTTAAAGATCAAGGCAAGGAGGAATATGATGGCTGGCTTCATCAACCTGACTTTCTTTAGAATCACATAGGAGACACACTGTGCCTATCTGCCAGATGTTGACAGGATTGACTGGAATGAAAAACTCAAATGTGGATTTTACCTTCCAACAAGCAGCCCAAATATAGAAGTCTGAGAAAAAGCAGCCTGCGTGTGTCTCACTATTTCTGAGAGAGTGTAGCTACTGCTGCTGCTCTGCCCAACTGGCATCAGATTTCAGCTTTTTTTTTTTTTTTAAAAAAAATATAGACTTAACACATGCAGCACCCCTGCTGTTTCCCTTTTCTCATAGCCAGGGTCTTTGGAAATGGGCCAGGACAGCTGAATCTAGCACTCCTGCACCTCACAGTAGGCTTACTATTAGGCTGTTTGTGAGTAGGTACAGTTCTGCTTCCTCCAGCTTCTCCCCCAGGTCTCCAGACTATGTTTCCATCTTCAGTAGAAACAGGCATTATCCAACTGGGCAACCTTGACCAGTTGTCAGGATTCTTTGAGGACTGTACTGCTTGTCTGTGAAACAGAACCACTCCTAATTCAGGCAGTAGGTAGATATGAAGCTTTAGGTAGAGGGCTGGTGAAACACACTATGTTACATCTCCAACATCATCTCTAAGTGTTCCAAAAAAAAAAAAAAAGAGTAGTTGCCATGGTGACGATGGTGATTATGATGTATGCTGACCTCTGGTTCTCTAAGAGTCTTACTTTAGTGACTTCACTATTCCAGCTTGTTCTAGAGAGATGGTTGTGAGGAAGAAAGGCACTGGTAAATGCAAAAGTGTGGGGCCAACCAAAAGAAAAGCTAAAGAAAGAAGCAGAAGCCAATTAAATAAATTCTAATTTTAAGCTTTCAATGGCTCTTTGTGGCTTCAGGAGAAAGGCAATTATATGATTATAATGTGAAGACAGTATGCAAATGAACTCATCTTGCCCAAACTCTCTCTCATACTGACATCAATTTGGGAGGGGGACCTGTTGGGTGGGATGTGTAGGAAGCTGGGGGCTAGGGAATGGCAGATGTAAATGATATTTCATTGTGTACATGTATAAGAATCTCAAGAATAGAGAAAAATTAAAAAGGAAGAGTAATCATTTTTTATGTCGTAAGACTATATTTTGAATATGGTAAATTGAAAACATCTGAACATGACCTTTTTCCTGGTGGTACTTGTTTTTCTATTTGTTTACAGTTCTGTAGCGTGTGTGTGTGTGTGTGTGTGTGTGTGTGTGTGTGTGTGTGTGTGTGTGTTTGCATGTTGGTAATTATTGGTCTTGCCAACTAGACAAGATGCTCCTATAGGCTGAGGACTAAGTGCCTGTTTGCCTTTTGTTTTCTGGTAGCAGATGGGAAGGGAGAATCTGTTTGTAAAACAAATAAGAGTTGACTATAATGAAGCCTTTCAGACACAGGACCTGTAAACAGTTCTCAAAGGGCAAACATGAAAATGTAGTGATTTAGAAGTAGAGTAAACAGAAACAACACAAGCTTGTGAGTAGAAAGATATCTGTGATGTGTCATCAATAATATTCGTTGGTGGATAAGAAGCACGCCAACCATAGTATTAGAGAAGAAGACTACAATGGAGGGACCCCACACACACCCAGGACAATGCAGACCACCAGAGAGACGATGCCGAAGGCAAAAGTATGGAGCCACTGTGTTTAACGCAGCTCCCGAGAAAGGAGAGAATCTGCACTATTAAAATGCATTTTCCCTTTATGTCTTATCTGCTTCTTTCACAGGCTATTTTTGGTAAGTCGACATTAGCCTTCTAACAAAATGCCAATTAAACTAACTTTCAATAGACTGCATTTAGAAGACTCAATCTAAGGATGAACGTGTATTTAGCTCTGCCGTGTGGACGGCTGATTTTAATCCTAGCTGGATAATAACTGAGATGCTCAGTTGTTGCCACTGGGGGATAGCAACATATAAACTGGAAAAGGTCACTTTCTAAGTAAGGCATGGATCTCCCCTGAGCTCTTTTTATGGTCTTGGAGTTTTCTCCATTTTCCTTTTGCCAACAGTTCTTCCCTCCAGTCACTTGTTTTCCCTATCTTGCCAAATGACATCCAGCATTCATGTTTGTAGTGTAAACTGACAATACACTCTAGTCAGCGCTGGTATTCTCAGTGTTTGGTGTGACATCAGCTTTTGCCTATTTCTGGGAATCTGAATCCAGCTTCTCGGCACCTTTCACATTTGTGTTGCAGGTGCTCAGGGTGGAGTTTCAGTTTACACTCATGATTTGTTTTTAGAAACAGCCTCGAAGGGGATCAAACAAAGGTTGACAACCTGGGATTGTACCTACCTTTCCAAAGCAATCCAGTTCCCCTCTCGTCGGTTTTCTGCCTCTCTGCTCTTTTTCTCTGCATTTCTTCTCTTCCTCCTCTGGTCCTTATCCAGTCTCCTGACGCCGTGTCAGGTTTCACCCTCCTTGATCCATCTGCCTCTCTGAGCTATTCATGTGTCCTGACACTATGTGGGGACATGTAGTTTTACATTGTTGACTGGATGCTGTTACTCAACCAGGGACAGACTGATATACACAGACAGATTGAATACTTGTCTAGCCTATTACTGGAAAATGAAGTGTTTGCAATAAGAATACAGAGGTAGTTACCTCTATACATAGTTATTGATTAATGCAGATGATAAATGGTGGTGAATTATAGTTAGAGATAGATGACTTCAGAAACAGATACTAGGGACAGAGCTAAGGGAAAGACTTATGCAATAGTTTAAGGCCAATGTAGGTATCATGTTTTAACCCTTTTTTATCTCAAAGTGACCTTTTCATTTAATTTTTCAGACAATTGTAAGGGCAGCCATCTTAATAGTTAAGGTTTCCTTTTCTAGTAGAAACCCAAAATTTTGTTGTTGTTCAATTGAATTAGAATTTAATTTTGAAAGTTTTTGTAAGAGATTTTCAGGCCTGTTTAGGCCAGAAGTTTGGACCTTTCCCAAAGAAATGAATCAGATGCTTATATTAATTTCATATTGTTTGGCCTATGTCTCAAGCACATTGCTAGCTAACTCTTTCATCTTAATTCAACCAATTTCTAGTAATCTATCTGCCACGTGGCCTGGCCCGTTGCTCACCTGGATTCCTTACATGGCTCTTCTTTGGGGGTTGGATGGAGACTGACTAACTCTGCCCTCCTTCTACCTGTCTCTTCTCTGATCCTCCACCCACTTCTACAGTGTTCCACATAGGCCAAAACAGCTCCTTTATTTACAGAGAAAAGTCCTTCCACACTTCTTCTTTTCTGTCTAATCAAAAAAGAAGGTTTTAATTTCAATATAGCAAAATTACATATAATAGAACAGCTATCAAGCAAGAATTATAGTCACAATATCTAGTCTATTTGTATTCACAAAATTAAAGACTATTCTATTATCTATCTTATCTTTGTGAGTCTAAAATTTATATTTAATATATTTTTAAAATAACAAAGAACTATGCCTATAATTATTAAACCTTCAACCATATCAAAGACCACAGAAAGATATAATACTACCCAAATAAATAGGAAGTGCAAGCAACTTCCAAAGTCTAGAAAACAACAGAGATGACACCTGTCTGCCTGGACAGTCACCTAAAGTTTCTTTGTAATGTTGGGGCATCATCTTTCACCTATAGGCCCAAAGTCTCTGGCATACCCTTCAGTGATGCAGGGAATCTTGCACAGTTTGTCAGTCACTTCTCCTTGTGTCTAGAAGGATGCCTGGCAAGGTTTTTGGCAAAGCAGGAACCTGAAGGACTATCTCGGCTTATTCTGCCAAAGTTCAGAGGTCACTTTTCTATGGAACCTGCATATCCAGTTCATACACCATACTATGAAGCAGTCAATACCAGAACAGTTTCTTGTCCAGTGGCAAACTATTATCATAAAATAAATTTCACATGAAGCTTCTTCAATGCCCATAATTTTTCTGAAATATATTGGTGCTGCCAGGAGCAGACCTGTCTCACTGTCCAGAAAAGTCTAAGTTCTTAAAATATTTTAAGTGTCATATTCTGCATGTCTTTGAAGTGTCTGAAGACTACCTATCTAATTAAAATATATCTTTGTATACATACAAAAACCTAACTAACATGACTATAAGTTTGGTTATCATAGATGACTATTAATCTGCATTTCTCAATTACACATTACAATTTTAAATGGGTTACATAAGCATTATACCTTAATCAAGAGTAGAAAAATATATATAGCATAACAAAATTGACCTTTAGTTGGCATCAATAAACCAAAATCCATTTATCTTTTCTAATCATTCTTCAAGATATGATCCTCTGATCCTCTATCTACTTCTACAGTGCTCCACATAGGCCAAAACAGCTCCTTTATTTACAGAAAACAGTCCCACCACAGAAAGTGGCCCACAATTGATCATATTTGGAACTAGTATAAGAAAATACATTGTTTGTGTCAACTATTGTTGATAAGATATTTTAAGTGTGGATGTTCATCAACTGTGCCAAACAAGGAAACAGATGATATATGTTGGTGGGTACCATTTTAATTTACAATAGGTCTAAAAGGGGATACTGCTTCCTGGCCCCTGTGTCTTTCATGCTAAAAATCATGTTAATGGTAGAAGGCATTGCCCTAACAAAGCTGCCTAGCATTCTCTTTATGGCTACTGTATTGTGTGGTAGATATGTTTCATATATCTAACATCTTTGGGGACCAGAGGTGGCCTCCTTTCAGTAGAGCATCTCTAACCTATGAGACTGATAACAGTCACTTGTCCATAAGGAAGTTTTGTTTTTTAGGGAGCAAATGGGAGATTCTCATTGAGCACTAAAATGAAAAAAATCAGGTTCTCTTTCCTGATAGCTGCACTGATAGTTAGATATAGAATTCAGATATGGGCAATGAAGCACTCCCTAAGGTTGGAGATGGCTACCTTAGGTTGGTGTGGCTTACATTCAGCAGGCTTAGGACCTGGGAATATTTAAGAGTAAAAAAATGAGGATTGAATCCACCAGCTTTCCTTGAGTGCTTGGGAGTTGACAAGGATTGCATAAAGGCAACTATATATTCAAAATCTTTGTCTTTACCTAAGATGTCTAAATTTGGCTTTGAACCTATTATTATTATCTATACCAGTTATCCAATATCACCAAGACTAGTCTGACTTATGCAAGGCATACACTATTTGAGGTCTCTTACTCTATCGCAATTGACCTCTGTCTATCCTCTCTTTTTCTCCCAGCCTATAAACAGAGCTGTCCATTCCAGGGGTTACCAGACATTAGTTCATTCATTGTACTAACTTACTAAGAATTTCTGATAAATAGGTAAGCAACTTCCACATGAATGTTAGGTCTGAGCTGAATGAAGATCAGAGTGTTAATTAGACAATGACCAGATGTCATGCTTGACTGTGACCATGATTAAATGTTCCATCTTCTCCATCCTTTACTGGTCTCGGGTGCTGTAGCTGTGAAATAAAGATCCATCCACTTAAGTTCTTAAAGAGATACAATGAGCTACTTCAAGAAATGCATGGCTCAGTGTACCTAACACCCATCAGGTATTCTTTCTGCTAGCATCAAAATAAAATTTTCTGCAATGCTCCTCACCAGCTATGGTCTACTATGTAGAAGCCCTGATAGTTTGATGTTTTCTTGACTTCCTGAAATTGGTGTAGTCAAAACTACTTAAAAAACTTTAAACATTAGCCCTTCCATGCTATTCAGGAATAAATTACATTTGACAAAGGAAATGCATTCATTGTGTGCCATATTTGGTGTGTTCTCCTCCAATTTTTGATTACCACAGGAGCAGAAGTCCAGTTTGTAGGTTTGGCAACCAATACCATGGCTGACCCACTTTCTTTAGCTTTTCTAATATCAAGGTCCAAGAGGCTGCTCTTTCCACATATGCATGCCTGAGCATCTCTCATCTTCTTCCTTTTACAAGCAGAATTTGGCTGGAAGATTTTGCACAAGATGGAGGACCCCTACCTTGCCTGTATATCAGACATTACACAGGAAACTATATGGGCCCAAGTCCTGAGCAGAGGAACATAGGATGTCAAGCAGTGGTTCCTATGACTTCATAGACCCTGTTTAGATCACTTCCTGTGCCTTATTCTCTCACTTGCTTCACTTCTGACATAAAATCTCCTTTTTTTGCCCTTATTCCCAGGAAGAATGCTTTGTTTCAGGGACACCATTGTTCCTTCCCTGGGGTATCTGTTGAAATGCCATTTTCTCAGTCCATTTCCTGGAGGCATTAAGTAAATAGCAAAACCCTCTTTGCCCCTTTCTATTTCATTATGCTGCTTTTTTTTTTTTTTAAAATTCTCACCAGACTGGTTTCCTTATATTGAAACTGGCTCATTATAAAGGGCTCATAAGAGCAATCTGCTTCCCGTATTTGATCTTGGCAGTTCAGAAAACTACATCAGCTGCTGCTCACTACCACCTCACTCAGGACGGCTGCAGCCCCACCTGTCTCTAAAGCATCATTCAGGCTTAGAGCTGCTTATTATTGGTTTTAAGTCAGGCTCAGCTTCTGGCAGCTCACGCAAATCTTATCATTGCTTTGCATTCATAAATGACCATTCTGGCCTAAAATTCCACTACATCACTGGAAAAGTGACAGATTCTATCTATGGATTCATCTGTAGCATTTGGATGCAGGTTAGGCTATGGATACATTCCAGTATTCATAAAGGATTGTTTCTAAGGTCTTCCACCAAAACCAAGCTGTGTGAGTACTCCACTCATGTCAAATGGCATAATGATTAATACAACTTACACAATCTTTGCACATACTTTTAATTATATATGATACCTATTGTAACATAGATGCCATGTTGGAGCCAAGACACTGTATTGTTTAAGGAATAATTGAGAAAAAATATCTTTATTTTCTTTTAATGCTTTGCCATCCAAGACTTGTTGGATTTAACATGATCCATGGATAAACTCAGCAAACCGTGCTTGGTCCCACATACAGATTCTGACATCAGGCAACTTGGTATTAGTTTCTGCTCACTCTCTCTTGGCAAGGTGACCTTGAACCAGTAACTTAGCCCACTTTTGTGGAAGAAGACAGCACAGGTGCTGACAAGTGGATTTGTCCCATGGAAATGAATTACTTTCATCAAAGCAGCATTCCTGGCATATATAAGGCTTGGTCAATGGTTGTGCTTCTGTTTGTCACCTAAATTATATCCCTGGCCAGATCAAAAGCTTTGTTCTCCTCATGGCTCACAACATCTGCCAGAGCCTCCCACTCAGCAGGTGCTCAATTACTCTGTTGACTTTTGGTAGAATTATTTCCGCACAAGAAATGTCACAAGAGATGCTTTGGAAAAGTACACAGAGGCAGGTCCATTTGTAAAGCTGTCTGAGGACTAGGAGAGCAGAGGAGAGAATCAAAGGGAAATTTCTCAAACGCTCATTTGGGAAACATTTTCTCAATGTCTAGTGTGTGCTAGCTATCACACTCCGAGCTCCAGGGATGCATCAGAAAGGGCACAGCTCCTTCTTGCACAGGATGGAGGGAGAGAGAAATCTAGTGGCTGGGCCAAGGCAAGGAGGGCTGAAAGGCAGGTGGTCCATGTGTCTCCATCATCTGCGGAGGGGAATGTCCTGGACAATTATAGCTTCAGGATTAGTCAGTGGCCCCTATTTCTGTTTCTGTGTGCTGCACCAGTGATTCTGAAAACGAGAATGGTGTTAAAATTGGAAATGGAATTAGGTCTCCTGGGAACAAGAGCAGAAGTGGTTTGGGGAGAAAATATCCAAACTGTGTAAAAGAAGAAGCAGAGATTGAATCTCGATTGTTGATTCCTTCAGCTTCTAATACAATCTGAAAGACAGTTCCAGAGACTTAACATTTGTTGACTTACAGCTACAGCTGGCTAATTAATAAGAACATTTCAATCCTCAATGACCTCTTGAATGTGAAGAGGGTGTAACACAGCACAGGGTCTGCCAGGGCCTGGCAGAGGAGCAAATGTTTTTGCTTCCAGGCCCTCAGTCAGGACATCCAGTTTTACCTGTCTGTCCCCACCTGCCATCCAGTTTCCCATCTCTTCTTGCAACGTGTTTCAAAAAGAACGGCCAAATTAAGACCATTTTCTGATTAAAATAGGTTTAAATTGCCACACTCACAATTCTATGAAATAAAAGATGAAGTTAGGCATTCTGAAAATTTACTTGTAAATTTTAGTTATTTTTTTTTATACACAAGGCTATGTTCCTACTGAAAGCTTAAATGAACACAAGGTAATTTAAAACATGGGTTCTATCTCTACATACTAGCAATGAGCCACTAGAAAACCAAGAAGGCAATTGCATTCAGCATAACAGTAACAATAATAAAAATATTAAGAATACTTTTACTCAGAGTACAAGGTTAGTAACTGGAACATTATTGAGAAAGTAGAGATGAAGGTAGGGAGAGACCTTAACAATGCAGAAGAGAAAAATACCAGGGTAGACTGAAGTAACTGGATGGGGGGGTGGAGGGGTGGGAGGGGGCAGAAACAAAGGAGAGTGGAAAGGAGTATCGACCAAATGAAATAAGTTCAAAAATACCACATAGGTTTGCAAGGACAAGAACACTTTTGAAATCAATTTGTGGATTCAATACAGCCCGATAAGAAAGCCACAGGATTTCTTTTGAGGAGAGGCATGAATGGATCGTGACATGTACAGTGATAAGCCAAGGGCTCTGGTTCTGGGGGGGGGGGGCGCAATTCTGTAAATGACTAAAAGGGGCATTCAAAATTTTTCATTTCAAAAATTATGCCAGCCCCACAGTCCTCAGGACCACGTGGCACCGGGGTGTGACACAAATTGGGAACAGTGAGTGGAATCAGAGGTGTGAGTGATGAGGGTTGTTTACCAAAGAAGGTGAAGATTTGTTTTCCTTCTAAGAACAGCAGCAAGAGTGAGAGCATGCCACACAGTGAGAGTATGGATGTAAAATTCACATATCTGACATACACCAAAATTTCGGTGTGAGTAGCTTTTCTCATGGCAAAGCACTGGACACAAGAAATCTAAAGAAAAGGTTTATCTATTCTTTTTCTTTTTTCTTTTCTTTTTTTACTGAAAATAGATTTTCCCCATATAATCTATTCTCCTCCCCCACCTCCTCCCAGATCCTCCCCACCTCTCTTCCCATCTAAATCCACACCCTTTCTTTCAATAAATAACAGACAAGCAACTAAAAAGCAATTTAAAACAACAACAACAACAACAAGATAAAATAAAAGCTAAGGAACTGGGATAGAACAGCAATAGCAAAGACAAACAAACAGAAGAAGCCAAAGGAAAACTACAGAGACACCTACAGATGCAGAGACACACGTGTTCACACATGGAAATCCTATAAAAACACAACATCAGGAACCACGCTGTAGACCCAGAAGACCTGGAAAGTCAAAAACCAAACAAAAAAAAAAATAGAAGAAGCTCCAAATGTTCCACTGAGTTTGTTTGCATTGTTCATCTATTGCTGGGCATGGGGCCAGAGAGGCCCCAGGAGAAGGTTTATTTCGGCTAATGCTTGATGGTATAGTCTCTTATGACATTATGACAGGAAAGTATGGCCAAAGGAACAAGAGGAGGGTAGTCACATTGTATTTATAGTCATGAAGGGATGAGAGAGAGCCTGAGGGAGAACAGCAACACAGGTGGGCAGGGCATGAGCACAAGCATGCCTACAAATGTGCTGGTGTCTATATGTGCTAGTGCTCAGCTCACGCTCCTCTTTTTATTCACTTCAGGACCCCATCCATGGAATGGTGCAAACTATACTTAAGGCAGATCTTCCTGATTTAATTAACTAAATCTAAAAAAGCCCAAATAGTGTAGTGTGTGACCCTGTCTATAAGGAACAGGCAAATTCAGAGCGACAGAAAAAATTTGTAGCTACCAGAAAGGAAAAGAAAGAAAAATGGGAAGTGGATGTGGGAGTCCTTAATGTATGATGAGTGATGCAGATGTTCTCAAATAATGGTACCCAGTTAGTGATGGTGGTTGTACAGCTCTGGGCAGACTAAGAGCCACTGGCTAGAGCACTTTGTCAAGGTGAGTTTTATGAATATATTGATTATATTTCAACAAAATTGTTAGTAAAAAACCACTACAACACACAAAACAAAACTGTTGACAATAGAAACCATTCAGGACCACAGTACCGGGGATTCCTATCTGTGTTTACCTTGCTCTAAAACCCAGAAATTATTACTATGACTTTTTCTGTGCACACTAGGAAATCTGAATAGCCATTACTGTAACCACACAGTCCCATTCTACACTTTTATGTTACAGTCCATTTTCTCGTGAGCCAGGGTGGAATGCTTTATGCCAATAAGCACTTAGTGTTCATCTCACCAACTGACTCCTAGAAGTATAATTGGTTCCATTTTTTCCCAGAAACCAAATCAAAACCCAGGAAGTAAACAAAATTTCCTACACTCATAAAACAACTCATAAAAGAACTAAGACTGGTCCAACTTCCCAGACCACTTACAACTCTTATTCCATGCTGAGTCCATTCGAAACTACAGCCCATTTTCCTGTAAGTGCTGATTCCTCCTCCTTCATAAACCTGCTATCTGTGAATTTCCCTTTCCCTTAGTTGTTTTTGTGACCGTTAGCCTTTTCTTCCACACACTAACCTCGGTCTCCATTACTTCTTCCTTAGGTTTTTAAGTTACTGTCCTAAACCCATCCTACATCTGCTCTTACACTAAGGGTATGAAGGCAAAAATACATGAAGGCATTCCTCCAGCCATGCTATTTCAGGCACCTTAAAAATGGATGCTTACCTCCTGCAACCAGGCTTTAAGACAGGCAATTTTGGCAAAACTGTGCCTGTGAAAACCTGGACCTCAGATAGGTTAAGGTGACCTAGCCATAAACAGCAGACCCAGAAATGACATTGGGGTCTTGTTGCAATTACTGCTGATGTGAATTAATTTGCCTATTAGGAGTCTCTAGACCTTGAACATCAGAGACAAACAAGAATGGACTCCAGTCTCCAAAAGAGTCCCACTGAAGAACTAGCATTCTCTCTAAGCAACTAGAGGCTGTAAACCTTAGGGTGGCGGTTAGTTTGTAACCAGAGTATTTGCTGTAATTAGAAGTCCCTGAAGGGTCTTTGTTTGCTGGGCCAACTATTTTCTCTTGGAAGGAAGAAACAAATCGTTTATTCAGCATGGCTTGATGTCACTGTTTTCCTTACCACAGTGAGGTAGTGTCCCAGAGAGAACATTCCTTAGCTTCATATTCTATTCTCCCAGGATTCCCTTTTCACAGGATGCCTTTTAACTGCCCCTCCCCCACCCCAGCAGTTATTTTGTTTTTGATTAAAGCATAAAATTCAGATTTTATTCTGAGAAATAATTTCCCTACAATGTCTGGGGTTCTGGGCAGCACTTTTTCCTGGAGAGGCACAGTCTTTGGCTAAGGGCACTGGTTACACCCAGAGGCACCGAGGATCTCTCTCAACAGGACATGGCTCTGGCCAGTGATGGCTTTTAATGAGGCAGTTGGTACTGGGCTACACAAGACCATACTATGGCATATAGTCAAAAGAAGGCAGCTTTTCCCAAGAATGCCCCGGATGTGCTTCTTGCTCACCAGCAGGGGCGACAGAGGTCATAAGAAGAACTTTCACCGGTGACATGGTTGCATTTTAGATGAGTTTTACTTTTTTTTTGTTTTTTCATCTTAAGCCTTTTAATTATACTTGTCAATAAAAGAAATGACAGTTTATGCTGGTGGGTCGGAGGGATAGCTCAGCCATTAAAGACTTGGCCCACAACCATATATATAAGAGCTTTACTTTCAACATGAAAAGTGAGGAATGGTGGCGCAAGGGTGAGAACAGCGCCATCTGCTGGAAGGCCGAGCAAGGCTATGAATAGTGCCTTCTGCTTGCAGGAAGAGTTCATTCATGTAGGAGAGGAAATGAAGTCCTCCTGGGGAGTTCTCTGAGGAGTCAGACAGCAGTAGAGAGCACCCACAACACCTTTTACCGTTTATACCGAGCATCCCTAATAATCACCAGTGTAGCGAAGGGCTTCAACCTATGCAGTATACAGGGGTTTCCTGATTTTCAAATCAGTGATTCTCAGAGAGTAATTAACAAAACTCAAAAAGCAAAATCTGAGATTTGGAACTCTTGTTAAAATATTATAGATAAGCCATACACAACCCATAGAATCAGCCCTGGTGGTAAAAGATTCTAAATAATCTCTCTCTCTCTCTCTCTCTCTCTCTCTCTCTCTCTCTCTCTGTGTGTGTCTTTGATATGAAAAGTTTAAATATTAAGATATAAATTCAGTTCTATGCCACTTCACATTTTTCACATTATGTCTGGTAGTTTCATCAGTTCATAAAAGAAAAATTAGTCTGTGATTCAATTAGGCGTTTTGGCTTGTCCTAAAGTTAAAATGGAGTTTATGGTTTGTGATAAATTGTATTTTTGTTGTTGTTGCTGTTTCTCCAAATTACCCCTTTTCAGTTTCAGAATGGGTTGTGAAATCTCATGGTTGTGGTCATTCATTGCTCATTAAAGCACTTATGTAGCAAATAAGGTCTGGAGGTGCAGCAGCAAATATGTATATGAGGTCCCTGGCCTAACAGATGTGCACCATTGAGAAGAAGTCAGAGGTAGACAAAGGCTTCTATGGCATAGAGGGACTTAGCACTGGGGGTTTGGAGAGGAAATAGCGTGGCTACTTGGGTCACGTGGTTAGGGATCCCTTCTTGAAGGCAGTGACATTCCAGCAGATCTGGATTTATGATAGCATAATCCAGGCAGACGTACCTGTCAGCTTCCCAGCTTGAGGCTATTGGGTTTTTGGTTCTATTTTCCTAGGATGTTAGCTGTTTTCTGGAGAGGTTGGGATTCTGGGTAAGAATAAAAGGATGAAGATTGCAGGGCATAGTCTCAGTCAGTCAACTGAATTCCACTAACGGAAGTTCTGAAGAAATCTTATGGATCTGCTTTATCTACAGAATTTAAGAACAGAAATCTACACTTGAGTTAGTATTATCAGAGTGTTGCCTGTCCAGTGTATGGACTACTACTGGCAACTTCACCTGAGCGAATGGGTAAAATAAAAATTGGTGACTTAAAGATGTCCCCAGGAATAGTAGAATATTCATCCAGGCTTTTGAGTCACACAGGGAATTATCATTCTATCACACTGTACAACTGAGATAAGAAGCCTTCATAAGCTTCTTTGACAAATGTGGTGGCCTTGGAAGAATTGCTGGTTAGGAGTAAGGAGTCATTGTTTCATCACCCTTAGTGTGATGACAGTAATGACTGACATCTAGTGCTTATGAAAACTTAGTGACAAACTGCCCAACAATGTGGCTGCTACAGTGTAGGTATTCTATAATATCATCCTTTATGAAAAAATAAATTATATTAAGTTACAAGAAAATTTTATTTAAACTACAGAAAACTTATGCTACAAAATTAAAATAAATGAGGTTTTATAATTTGAGTTCCCTAGAAATTTCTGATTCCAACCACACTCATTCCAACAGAGTCCTCTTCAGACTCTGAATATTGAAGCTGATCCACCCTGACTTCACAGGATGGAATCTTATCAGGACACTGTACATCTCTCTCATTCTATTTTCACATAATCAGAACTTACTATATAATAAGGTTATGAAACTTTATGATGAAACAAACTATATTATGGTGATATTTAATAAAATTAATCTGAAATTTCAGAGTCAACCACAGAGCCAAACAAAGTCAGAGAGTGGCAATCCACATCTTTAATCCTAGCTTTAGGAATGTGGAAAGAGGAAATTAAGAGAGCTGGGCAGGGCAAGAGGAGAGAGTTTTTCAGCTTTCCCAGACTCCTTCCTTTCTTTTTGCCTGAGGACAGGGAAGACTTGCAGTTGGAGGATTCCTGGACACACGCCAGAGGATTTGGCTGGATGAAAAATGACTGTGGTTTGTTTCTCTATCTCTCTGATATTCTAGCGCCCCCCCCCCAATCAAAAAAACAAAGTCTGGAATATCAGAGGACACTATATTTTAAAGCTGTTTTGTAAACTCAAGGGTCAGCTTCCTCAATATTATATTCCCAAGACACAAATCAGATCAGAGTATCAGAGGTATCTCCTTTCCTCTTATAGCTCACCCACGACTTTCTATTTCCATCAGATAATGATCCATTCTGCTCCACGTAGCCTAGTTCCTATGCTTGTTATTGGGCTTTAATAATGGTTTCAATAGCCCCTCCCTATCCTCCAACATTCAAGGAGGCATAGAACCCCCGACTATTCTTTCTTCCTGCTACACCTGAGCAGCTGATTGTGACATCACTGGCTCATTGATTTCCTACCCAACAACTAGGTACAGTATGAGCTCTGGGTCACAGAAATGGCATCTTATTCTTAATTTACTATTTTTTTTAAAATTAAGAATTAATCTGTTGTATGTTTGTGCTCATGGCTTGAGAGCACTGTCTATTATAGAGAAGGCATTTTAATAGAATTGTGAGGTGGCCAACTCCTACTATATCCATGGTCAGGAAACACAGAGATAGACACTGCTATTCAGATTATTTTTATTCATTCAGTACCCAAGCCATAGAGATAGCTTCATTTTTGAGAGGTGTTGTGTAATAATCTTTTTGTACAATGTAGATATTTTTCCCTTGTATTGGTTTAATAGAAAGCTGAACAGCCAATAGCAGGCAGGATTTTAGGGGCAGAGAGAAGGTAGGGAAGAAGACTAGCAGAGTTTTGAGAAAATGCCAGGGATGTAGAGCAAGTAGCACAGGAATTATAAAATAAAAGTAATCAAGCCACATAAAAAATTTAAGTGAAAAAGTATGGATTAATTTTAAGTTATAAAAACTAGTTAGAAATAAGCCTAAATTATTGGTCACACTTTTGTAATAAATAAGAAATCTTTGTACGGTCATTTGGCAGTTAGCTAGTGGAACAGAAAGTTTGCTAAAAATGGTACCCAACATGGGGTGCATACACATGCATACATTATATATTTGACCTAAGAAAGCTTTAAAAAGATTCTAAACACACAAAACAGAACCAAAACATGGCTCTCTAGTCTTGTGTCTCATATGCCAGTGTGATACAGAGACATATCTCCCAGCACCAGCCCGAGTTCTTGAATAGCCAGTGCACCATGAACTAAGCAGCATAGCAGGTGTAAAGTTTTGCTCATGCAGACAGAAAAGGTTACAGATATTCGGTAAAGCAGGTAGAGACAAAAAAAAAATCCTCTAAATAGGTTACAGTGTGTTTTACAATGTGCATAGGCTCAAGAAAAAAATGGATATAAACAGCCCTAGAAAAAAATCGTGTAAGAATAATAATCTTTAAATAAAGAGTAAAGTAAAAAAAAAAAATCCATGTAGAAATGAGAAACACACAGGTATCTGGATCCTGTATGCTAATTGTGTTGTCTTTGAAATTTTTGATTGACAATGAACAAACAATAGCTTCTGAGAGAGATTGGATTATAGAAACTGATAAATTAAACTAACCTATGTATTTTAAAGACATCTTAATTTCAAAATGAAAGCCAAAAAATATCTTACAGTAGGAAAAAGGTTATGCCTTTGTTTCTATAGAAAAAAAAGGTCATGGATTCATTTAAAGTCGATAGAGATCAAATTTAACCATGGAAGAACCACTGAAAACCCTGGCTACAGATACAAAGAAATAACCCTTAAAAAAACCCTACAAAATAGGTGACGTACATTTTACCTACTCAAACATGAAACAAAACAGTGTAAAGTCTATACTTGAATTAATTCAGATACATATATCACTTTTGAAAATGTGTTTCTAGAGCAAAGGAACCAGTCACCAATAAAAATGAGATGCTTATGTGATCCAGCCTTTCAGAGTACCTCTGTTGCAATTTCCTCAGAGTTCTGCATCCAGAACAGCTTCAAGGCTGCTAGTTGACACGATCCAACCTCAAAGACCATTCTAGTCGGGACTTGACAATTATTCTTATTTTCTTAGGATCCTTCAAAGATTCCAGCAACACCAGACAACAAGAAGCAGTCTAAAGAACATAATGCCCACATCCCCAAGAGATGGGGTGGTGATGTTTGGTCATCCAGTGGGTTATGGATGTTTGTTGTTTACATGGTTTGATCACAAGTTGTTGTTGGTAAGGGTCAGAAAAAAACGCTAAACAAAGGAGTTAGATTCAAGAGTCTCTTTCTGAAGGAAAAAAAAAAAGGAAATATAGCATAAAAATGACAAAATAAGGGTGGATTGTTGAGTCTACTTTTAAACAACCACTAGTCTTGAATATTTTACATCAGTATGGATTTTGTAAATTGACACAAATTTAAGGCTATTTTGTTATACTGTATATATGTTTTTATTCTTGTTTAATGTATGTAGCTATGTATCTTATTTTAAAAGGTTACGTAAAGTTTTAGTCTTTAAAAGCGAATTAGGATATTAAAATATACAGATTAGTAGTTAGTCATCTATAATAAATTATAGTCATGCTAGATACGTTTTCAAGGTCATAAAGAGATATATTTTAGATAGATATGTGATTTTCAAACACTTTAAGACCAATAGAACATTAATATTTAAAATATTTTAATAACATAAGACTTTCTTGCCATTGAGGCATGTCTGCTCTTGGTGGCACCAATATACTTCAAAAAAGAATGATGGGCATCAAGGATACTCCATATGGAGCTTTCTTTCTTTGTTGCAAAAGTTAGTCACTGGGCAAGAAACTGCCCTTGCTTGAACTGCTGACAGTATGCTTTGCAAACTGGACAAACAGGTCACAAAAGAAAGCCAATGCTAAACTTTTTCAAGACATAGTAGGACAGTCCTACAAAATTGCTGCTTCACAGAAGAGTCTGTCAGATATTCTAGGCCTGTAGGTCAAAGACAGATGCCTCAATGTTACAGAGGAACCTTGGGTGACTGTCCAGGAAGCCATTTGTTTCTGTCCTTTCTATAGTTTTAAAAGTTGTTTGCTTTGCATTTTCTGTAATATTATATTTTTCTGAGGTCTTTCATGGAGTGAAGACTAAATAATTATAGTTTTCCTTAGGTATGATAGAAGGTAAATTAGGTACAGAGACTCACCAGCATAGGTGAAATAATGGAGTATTTTCTCCAAATATCCCAAATATAATGGACTGAACACTGAGCATGAACTGTAAATGTAATTCTTACCTGATAATTATACTTTTTGCTCTGTATACCAAACTGGTCTTGAACTCACAAAGATATGCTTGCCTCTGCTTCCTGAGTGTTGGAATTAAAGGCATGCTCCACCACTACCTGCATGATTATTGTTCTTATTGTTTATAGTTTTATTACTTTAGTATTAAAACCTTTCCTTTTTATTTAGACAAAAAGAGGGAACTTTTGAGAAATCATCTTTTTGTACACTGTAAAGATTTGTCACTCAAATTGGTTTAATAAAAGTCTGAATATACAATAGCTAGACAAGATTTTCTGGGCAGAGAAGAAGCTTGAAAGAAGAAGGGCAGAATCATGAGGAAATGCCAGGGATACAGAGAAGGCAGCAAGGTCTTTACAAAGCAAAGGTAATTGAGGCACATAAAAGAACATAGATTCAAAGATGTGGGTTAACTTAAGTTATAAGAAAAAAACATGCCTAAGCTATTGACCAAACTTTCATAAAAGATAAGAAGTCTTTGTGTGGTCATTTGGCTCGCTGGACAGAAAAATCTGTATACAAGCAGGATGAGGATGCTGACCAAAATGCAGGCTGGAAAATGTTGACTGGATATTTGCTATAGGATGATACCTGCCAAATGTATTTTTATTGTCCTGGGTTTTTTTCTAGATATTTTGTAATTTCTTCTAATTTAATTACTTCTTTTTTATGTATTCCTAATACATTCTGTTATCTAATTTTTTAACTCACATAGTATGAAAAGAGAAATCAGAAAAGAGAAATCTTCATAATGGAAAGCTTAGTTGTGAATTCACACTTTTTTTTTTTTTTTCCAAAGGAAGCAGGGAGAGGAACTGGTAAGGAGGAGGGGCCCTGTCACATTGATTTTTGTTCTCTGAGCTGGTTCTGTTCAACATGCCTAAGACAGGCTGACACATGATGGAACTTCCACACCTTAGTTACTTTTCTATTGCTATGAGAAGACACTATAACCAAAGCTACTTATAAAAATATGTTTAATTTTGGGCTTTGTTTCAGAGGGTTAGATTCCATAATGGTAAAACAAAGTCATGGTGGCAAGGACAGCTGGGAGTTTAAATCCTGATCCTTAATTAGGAGGTAGAGAGAAGCACACTGGGAATCTTTTGAAACATGAAAGTCCACCCTCAGTGACCCATTTCCTTCAACAAGGCCATACCTCCTAATCCTTCGCACACAGTTTCACTAACTGAGGCCCATATTTCACTAACATATGAGCTCATGGAGGCCGTGCTCATTCAAACATCACATACCCTATGGGGAAACCCAGCCTTGGAATGGAAAGCTGCTGGCCAATGCACCTTACTTCTGTATGATGCTCCAAACTATGTAAGACAATAGGTAGAAGAGGGGAAATGGGATGCTTTCAGGGAATTATTTTTGACAACACACTTAACAAAATCCTAGGTTTCTAATTTTTTTATATATATATTTTTCTCTGAGAAATTTGCTGTTAGAAGTAAGCTTTTGGTATGGTTGTTAAATTCCTGGCTTAAAAGCCTTTTTAGATGACAGTTTCTGAGTCTAACTCCCATTTCCTATCTCTAACTACAAGTCATTCTTGTACCTCACTGGGTGATCCCAAGGACAGTCAGAAGCTGAAGCAAATGGGCATAGAGGAGGACTTAGCCATTATCAGACTGATGTTCTTGTCTCCTTAACATCAGAAAGGAAAACTAGAAAACTCTAGTGTACGAAGAAAAATTCTCTATATCGAACAATAGTTTAATCAGACCAGACTTTGTTATTACACTCTGGTTCCTGGCACCAGTGGTTTTCCTTAAAATGGAAAATTGTGAATTCTAAACTATGAAGTTTCTGACTTTTTGACATTGCCTTCACTTGGAGTTTAATAAGTGTAAGAGAGAATTTTCAGCACATGATTGAACAAAACTCAACTCATTCTGTTGACAAACTAAATGTACAATTTGTTTGGCATGTTTAAAAACAATCCAATTTTCTTTGTGTCGTTAGATCCTGTGAACCTGAGAGAAGCAGGCAATAGTATAGGTTTAGGTTCCTGAGTATGTATTAGTTTCAAACCCTATCAGAACACTGGTGGGTGGAGCCCAGATGCAAACACCGAAGTGAGACAGTAGAAAAGGAGACAGATGTTTAGACACACTGGTTTCTAACTATAAATAAAAATGCAGTTACAGGGAGAGCGATAGGAAGGCTTGAAGGAGAGATGTGTAAATACCACCTAGAAGACTCAGATCTGAGAAACACGTTGGAATATATCAGGCTCATAAATTGTGAAAAAGGGACTGAGTCCAAGCAGAAGGGAAAGGAGATAAAAAAGTTTTAAGTTCGGATGTTTGAACTGCTCTGATGTGGTTATTAAACAGCGAATACATGAGCTGAAGCATCATACTGCCTCATAGAAATATGCAAAGACTCCTTTTTAATTATAAGTCAAATTATTTTCTTAAAAACCCAAATAGGCATCAGCTAGTATGATCTGAAGCAAAGCTGGACCTAGGAAATGCTGCTGTTAAAGTGAAATGGGGGATGTGGAAACGATCAGTGGGCAAAGTGCTTCCTGCATAAGCTTGAGGGTTAGAGTTGGGGTTTCTAGAAGGTACATAAAAGATGGACACAGCAGTACAACTGTCTGTTACCCCTCAGTACTTACCTTAGAGATGGGAGGTGGAGACAGGAAATATCCAGGAAGCCAGCTGGACAGCCAGCTTGGCACAGGCATCAGTGGGGAACAGGACAATCTTGTGTCAAGATAGAAGATGAGGGCTGACATACAGGTTGTTCTCTGACCTACCTAACAGCGTGGTACACCCGTTTCCATACACAGAAAAATGAGAGAGAGGAGAAAGAGAGAGCAGGACAAGGACTAAGAGCTGGGAAACAGTGAAACAAGCAGTGAGATGAAGAGGAGGAAGATGTTAATGAGCGCTAAACTGAGATGAAGCCAGACATTGGAAAGCACTCAGATACCTGAACCCGATACTAAGCTCGACTTATACCAGTTCATTATTTCAGGGTGATTTAACTAAGTAGCCCATTAAAAAAATATCTTAAAACGTTTTTAATTATTTTCCAAAGGCACAGTGAATATGATCCTGTGTTCCCCATCCAAATATTAATCCCCACTCATTGTTGTTAAATCCGAGAATAAATACAGATGCTTTAAAACCTGGATTGCTGAATTTAACATTCTGTCTTAGAAGAAAGAAAAAAAAAAGTAGAAAAGACGCAACACTATTAAATCCCAGTCTAATTAAAATTAGAAGAGGATTTAAATTAATATGCAAAAATAAGCCAGCCACTCAAAGAAATATAAATAGAAATGTTAGGAAATGGCCACAATTTTCATAAAACACTGCTGATACTTTCCAAGTGTTTGATTTAGGCTGTAGCTGAAATGAGAAGTCTTGAAGCGGGACAAAATAAAGGCCAGTGCTCTAGGATCAGTCTTTAAGGCTCTCACAATTATAGACTGACTGCATGGCCTGGCACTATCTCTCAAATACATCTCAGTATGTGCAGGAAACCTTTTATCAAGAACATTCAAGTTCCTCATCAACCTGGCAGGGATTGCTGATATCTGTGATCAAAACATGCCTTATTTCCCCATTCCATTCCACAGACTGTCCTGGTAGAATTGTCTGGAATTGTTTCTAGGGAGGCCTGTGCTTTCCCTTGGGATAAGCCTTACCTTTTCCATTGATAAAGTTGAAATAAAATCATAATAAAAGCAATGTCTGAGGCGGGTCTGAAATGCTCCTGGGATAAGAGGTTCCATTCTTAGTCTTGATTCTATAGTTACTGTTGAGGAAATAGTTTTCACTGGCAAGAGTTAATCTCGTGCTAACTCCAGGCTTATCTTCCAGGCTTCAGTGTACCCCAGTTCTTGTCTCTCACCTACTTTGCTGAGATATCAATTGTTAATTAATTACTATTAGTCTGAATATAGTTTACTGTTGATCAAAATCATTCATCATCAGCTCCTTGTAGCTAGAATCCACCGTCAAAGGCATTTGCTCTACATCCTTGAAGAGTCTTAGTGATCTTCTTTTCCTAATCTTAAGATTTTATTTAAAAGTTTTTTTTTTATTTTTACATACCAATCACTGTTCCTCCTCCCTCCCCTCTTCTCAGTTACCCCTAGCTTCACCCCATCCCACTTCCCCATTCACTCCTCAGAGAGGGTAAGTACTCCCAGGGAGAGTTAATACAGGCTGGCATCTCCATTGAGGCAGGAACAAACCCCTTCCCCCAGTACCAAGGATGAGCAAGGTATTCCTCTTCTATAGGGAATGGGCTCCAAAAAGCCAGTTCATGCATTAGGGATAAATTCTGGTTCCACTGCCATAGGCTCTGCATACAGCCCCTGTCATACACTGTCATCTACATTCAGAGAGCCTAGTTCAGTCCCATGCAGGTTCCTCAGCTCCCATAACTCAGGTCAGTTGTCTCTGTGGGTTTCACCTTCATGATCTTGACATTTTTGCTCATATAATCTCTCCTCTGGGACCTTGACCCAGTGCTTAGCTGGGGATCTCTGTGGTTAAGAGCACTGGCTGCTCTTCCAAAGGTCCTGAGATCAATTCTCAGCAACTATATAATGGTTCACAACCATTATATGGTGCACTCTTCTGGCATGCAGGCAGAACACTGTACGGATAATAAGCAAATAAATCTTAAGACAAACAGCTCTCACCATTGCTGTTCCCTTTAAAAATGGGCTTCTAGCCTCCTGCTCTGGTCACAGCACACTAAATTTCTTCTCACTCCCTCACTGTGCTTTACTCTGTTTCTTAATGTACCAAACAAACACAAGTCAAGTTGACTCAGGTCAGCTCAGATTCATCTCAGCCCAATCCAAACCAACATGATTCCCACTGAGGACCATAGGATCTCCCCAGGCCAGTGGCACCGTCTCTCTTCACCTACACTGGAGTCTTCACTGAGCTCACTGGAAGCTCTTTCACTCTCCTTCAGTAAACTGAAAATGTGGTATGAACTTGGTATTTGGCAGGCACTGGAAGAATTTCATGCCTTCCTAGGCAAGCCATCTCAACCTCAGAAACTATGGTCATTAAACTTTTTGGGTTCTTTTTGTAACTGAGAGACTTAGTGGTATTCAGTCAGGCATCTGGGAGAGTTAATTTTATCCCATGATCTGCTGCTGGCTTTTGAAAGGGGTTGGAAAAGTTGGAGATGGGTTATTCAGAGCAAATGCCTGGGACTCATAGAAGGAGGCAAAAGGCAGAAAGCTTGGGAGGAGGGTTTTCTCAGAACCCTCTGGAATTTGCTCTTTGGGAGTGTTACTGTGGAAACCATGTTACTCTAAGATCCACGAATCAAATGCACCATTTTAAGGAAAAGTAAAACCCAGGGGCCTCTTGTACAAGCCTTTCCCACTGCCCTCTCACATCTGTTCACTTGGCCTGGCTTCTCCTGCAGAGAAGGCATCACAGCAGGAAAGGACTCTCTCAAGCTCCACAGTGCTCCTGGAGGCCTAGGGTCCACAGAATGCACTGTGAATACCTTTGTCTCATTCTGAAAGCTCACCTCATTTTGCCTTGACACTTAACCCATCTAGCCAAGGTAAAAATCACCACTTCCTCCCATGCAAGTCTGTTCCCTTCACATGCTTTAGTGTCTTTCATTATTAGTAGTAGCAGAATATGTCAAAGAAACAGAAGTATCCAACGAGTACATAGCAGATCAGGATTATTTTGTGATCCTAGAAAAGCTGTAGGCTTTATCAGCTTTACAAAGGGGGAGGCTATGACTTATAGGATAGGGAGATTGCTCATTTGTGATAAACATTGAACAATTTGGCTCGGTCTGAGCCCTAATCCCTTTCTCTACGTTACACTGAAGGACCTTAGGATTCTTCTTTAAATGATGTGCAGCTACACCTTCTCCAGAAATCAAATCCAATTACAAAGGGGAGATAACACCCATAAAAAGGAAAAGGAACAACCCAATCAGACATTATTTTCTCTGCCCTTTCTATTTATCATGTGTTCAGCCTTTCTTAGGTTATTTCTGCTCAGTGAAACATCAAATCTTTATGCTCTACTATTTTATTAAGTATATTAAACAGGGGAATTGAATTCACACAAATGCACTTTGAAAAGTACAAATGCCTTGGAAATGGAAGGAGCATTAAAATGCTCATCATTGTAATGAGTTTTCTCTTGCTCTGGTTGATTGGTCTGCTTTTTCATCTGATCTCTTTTATTGTTCGTGGTTTTGGTAGAGTCTGCTAATTGCTTCCCCCAAATCCATCTTCCCTTTTCCCCTTCTAAATGGAGCATCATGTGTTTGCTCAGTGGCAGTGTTCCCAGTTAGAACTACATTTTCCATTTTCCCTGGTAATTGAGGCTGACCATGTAGCACATTTTAGGACAACCATATATAAGTAGAAGTCACTGGACAAATCTTAAGTAGACAGACTGGCTTTATTTTTCTGTCTTTACTTTCATATTCACTGCTGTAGAATATATATATACATATATATATCCATGCAAACAATATCATAATAGTCACAGGGACTTTATATGTAACCCCGAACTATCAAACCACTACCACCTATATAACCAAAACTGAATCTCTTGGTGTGAGGAGAATATACACCTGCTATAGTTTGAGCTCAAAGTGCCCCCAAAGGCTTACATGTTAGATGTTTGTAGTACTGTTTGGGGAGGTTATGGATCCTTTTGGATATGGAGCCTAGATGACAGAGATAGATCACTAGGTGTGGGTCTTTGCCATTGTCCTGTCTATAATTCTAGTATTCTCTCTACTTTCTAGGCTGCTGTAATATGAAAGTCCTCCACCTTCTGGGATATATTCTTCCTCTTGTATTCCTAACACAGTGGACTGAAATCCCCTAGGACCATAGCCTAAATAAATTGTGTCCACTTAAGATATTCTGTCATCAATAAAAATTAACTAATTCACCATTTGGTCTTACTAAACTTCCATTCCAAAGATTCTATATCATGTGCTGTGAAACTCAAGGCCTGAGTCATAACTGTCACTAAAAAGAAGAGAACCATATTGTGCTGTGTTGGGATAGACGGCTCCAATATCTTAGCTGTTCCTTCAGCTGCAGTTCTTACTATCCTATCCAATCACTATGATTTAGCTGGAAAGACCATCCTACCCTATTGTTAAAGAATAGACTTTCAGTTCCTGAGGATGAATTCCAAGTTCTTGCCATATCTCTCTCTTAGACCTGGCCCCTGCCTACCTCACCATTCTCATTGCATTTTTGCTGCCACTCTGTGACTCATTACAGACACACTGACTTTGTTTAATGTGGTTCCTTTCTGATTTATTGTTTTGAATACAACACTCCCTCCAGCCTCATTTACTCTTTAAGTATCACAATACAGTGCACACTATTCCCATATCCCTTTAGGATGCTTTTGTGCCTTTGACAATTAGCTTCTTCAATAATTCTATAAGAGGAAGGGTACTACATGTCTTCTTTACTATTGTACTCCTAAATCTTAATCTAATGCTGGGCCTTGGAACATGAAATTGAATGAATTATCATTCTGGTCTTAGATTTTGCTTTGAGTAAAGCTCACCTTAAGATTTCAAATACAGAATTCATTTGATAGTAACTCCAGGAAAAACATGTGAGGTGGTGGGAGAATGTGAGAGAGGTATTTAAAGGAAGATAATAAGTAGAGCATTTTTGAGCAATCTTTAATCACAGTACTGATAATGTGGATGATGACAGCTGTGGACATTTGAAAGAAAATGACCCCTAAAGAGAATGGCACTATTAGGAGGTGTGATTTTGTTGCAGTAGGTATGACCTTCTTGGAGGAAGTGTATCACTGTAGAGATGGGCTTCAGGTCTCATATGCTCAAGCCACACCCATTGTCTTAGTTTATTTCCTATTTCTTGCCAATCAGGATGTAGGAATCTCAGCTCCAGCACCATGTCTGCCTGCATGCTGCCATGTCCCACCATGATGAAAATGGACTAACCCTCTGAACTGTAAGCTACCCACTGAATGTTTTCTTTTATAAGAGTTGCTGTGGTTATGATGTCTCTTCACAGCAAAAGAAACTCTAAATAAGACAGCATCTATAGATGATGAATTCTTGGATAATGTGGAACAATTTTTAGAATTATATTGTCATGGAATAAGGTAAGAGAGATAAAGAATAAGTTATTCAGCTCCCTCTGGGTATTAGGTGATGACAGGTGGGTAATAGTGAAAAGTCCCCAGCACTTTCGGCCTTTCTAGCATCCAAAAACAGAGAAGAAATCTTCTTTTAAAGAAAACTAAACCTTTAGGGAGATTACCTAGGTCCTCTTTCTAGAAGCTCAAAACTGTTATTGTGAACACATAGAGAGTAGTCAGTGATATATGTAGCTATAAGTCTCTCCTACCATTGTCTGTCTTTCAAACAAGATTTTCGATCCATGAAATGGGCATATAAAGTGCTGAAAATGTTTTTGTGGGTAGAATTACTATCCTTAGTATGATAAACTTTCAGCAAATAATCTTTATCTGAATTACATTGCTTTGTATAGCTTTATGTCCTTCGAGAGTCTGGTATCATGAATAAAGTGAACCTATGTCAAGTTATTTCAACAGAAAACTTTATATCCACGTTGGGCACACTATGGGGAAATAATCTAGCACAGACTGTGTACTGAGGACTGAAGAGCATCATGGGCAGAGGCAGGGATTTCTAGTCAGATAGGTCCATCTTGTTTTTACCTCTCTATAAATTTGAACAAATCTGAGAAGGTAGTTAGTATCTTCTCATGTATAAAATGGGGGAGACATGTCTTAATATGTGTTTTATAAATACACATACACGTGCATGCACAGATGTAAAGTTTAGCATATTAAGAAATAGAAGACAGTATTGAAAAGACATTGGTGGTCATTATCTCTTTCCAGTTTAACACCATAACACTGGAAGCATCTTTTAATTCAAGTTTCAATTTTCTGTTTAATGGGCATGATAATAGGACTTCTTCATATTTCTGCTTTAAGGATTAATGAAGTATATAAATGATTTGAAAAAATGGTCCACACAGATATGCTACAATCACTTTTATTGATACCATTAGTATTTATATTAATATCATTATTAAAATAATTTCTGTGTATTTTATCAGCTTTGTAACATTATCCTTGTGAGCTTTAGGAAGTAATCATGTCTTTTGATGCTAAATTTTCACTTGGACTTTAAAAGTCTCAACCTTTGCTAGCTAATCTTCCTTACAGTACTCTTAATTGTTAATCATTTGGGAATTTTCAATTTTGAAAGTACCCTGGGGCTTCAAACGATTCATATAGAGAGAATGGTTGATAATTTAGTTTTCTATCTTAAAGCCTCCATTTTTCTTCTCTCTCTCTCTCTCTCTCTCTCTCTCTCTCTCTCTCTCTCTCTCTCTCTCTCTCTCCATCTTGCTGATGGCTAGGTGTAAATGAAGCTACCATAAATTATGATGGCTAAGCAGGAGCCATCGGTGCTCTGTCAGGTCACATCACTGGATGGTAAAATTGCTGGCCTCACCCAAATCACTTCTCTAGCTCCAATAAGTGTTGGTCTAGCACATTTGCACATTGCACTTTTCAGGCACTTTACCCTCAAGGTGCAGAGCTGACACATTAGCGGGAATGCCTTTTACATTTAGGCTATCAGGAGTCTCCCTTCAAGCATGACTTTAATTGCCGATTACAGATGGAAGCCAAATCTTCAGGAGGCAGAATGTTCGTAGGAGATGAGGGCTGAAAGTTTAATGCATGGTCAATGAGAGGCTCAACGATACTTTAAAGACCAAACTTTGCTCCGATTTGTCGTGGCACTTTAGAATTTGAAGGAATTTAGGAGTCTTTCAGTTGGAACTGCATTCTTTTATAAGTGAGGGAAATCAGGCTCAGAGACAGTAATTCAGTGTCCAGGGGAATTTATGACAAAGCCTCTCAAACTTTGATGAAACAGGAACCACCCAAAGGGCACTTTTTTATCATCTAGATTCTGAATTAGGTTTGAGGGTTCCTTCTGGGAGCTTTGTATTTCTGCAACTCCCAAAGGACTCAGCAAGTTACTGCTCCATGGGTCACTCTGAGTAGCAGGGGGCGTGACTCAGAGGGGGCTGAACATAAGACTTTTAAATAAGGATGTTTATCTTTTGAATTGTTTATTGTTGCTGGACATGGCATGTTCAAACACACAGTGCCTTGGAGTATAGCGGTCATCTGTGGAGGCTTTCTGCACATTTTATACCACAAAATTCTGCATGTTAATCTGTCCCAGTACAAAATTCAAGCAGTTCACTGTTTCATGAATCTGGAAACAGGCAAATATGGTGGAGACTGTGAGGTACCACAAAGAACTATAAGTAGTATATAAGTAGGAAAGCCCCAGCTGTGGGCATCTGCTCACAGCCAGCTCTCACTTTCAATCTCCTATAAACATGGACTTGGCCCAGGAAAGTTCCATTACCTAGCTTTGTTTCTCTTTGCTAGAATATTCTGCACCCTATGACTGCTTCATTGACATCCATGCAATCACATTTTCCCCCAGTTTCCAGTATGTCATTGGAAAAATGACAAATCCACACTCTTATCTATGCCCTGTGCTTTACATGGGACTATATTTGAAGACAGAACCTTTAAGAGGTAATTCAAGTAAATGGGAACTGACTAGACCATCCAGTATGAACACACAGGGATCTGAGTAAACCAGCTAATACAAACACACTGTTAGAAGGAGATTAGGGCCCAAATATATGGACAGACACAAACTCCTAAGAAGTAAGATAACCATTTATAAGATAGGGAGAGAGGCCTTAGCAGAAATCCAGACTGGTAACAACTTTAACTTTGAACTTGTGCTCTACAGACTTTTGAGAAAACAAAGCAAAACATGACAACCCTCTCTACCCCTGTAGTGAGTCCTGACAGTAGCCATACTGAACTAATACAGCATGCTTGGCAATTACCATAACTCCTGGAGTAGTTTATAGCTGGAAGCTGAAAAACTTTTATTATAAGAAAAGTAAAAGTGTAAGTTTCTGGAACAAATTGTCTGGAGCCAAACAGTAAATTCAAGGCAACAGGGTAAATGGCAGAGATTAGTACGGTCTTCACATACAGAAGTTAGGTAAGGATCAGGGTCCTTATTATTCAAAGTTTAATTGCCTGTTCTACAGGGTGACAGTGGTACCCTCTGTGTTCAATTAGCACTTTGGTCGCAGCCTTTAGGACATATGTGTGGTTTTGCTAGAGTAAGTTAGACCATGTGGCCAACAATTCAGCAAATCATTCTTCCCTGTCTCTATCAGAAACAGATCAAAGTTTACTTTGCTCTGCTTTCTTACCAGGCCTAATTTAGTTGTCTCATTCTGTGGTGATACACAGCTCTGAGCCAATGATGCCACAAATAGCTGTATATTTTGTAGAATAACAGCTGGCCAGCAGTATTTCAGGTAGTATCCTGATAGGGTCAGATGAGCAAGATGGGGTAGTACATTGAAAACCTTCATAGAAATGCAGATGTAAGGGCTGTGGAGACAGCTCCACTCATAAAGTTCTTACTGTTCAGTGCAAACATGAGGATGTCAGTTTAATCCCTAGACCCATATCAAAAATTGAGCATGGCAGCACATGGTTATAGTCCTAGCACTGGGGAGGCAGAGACAGGGGTACTGGATCACTGAGATGCATTGGCCAGCTAGCTTACTTAGCCTGTGTGGGGCAAGTCAAGTTCAAACATGGCAAACATGGCACTACCTGATTTACAGTGACTCCTGAGGTGGTTCAACTTCCACAAGCATACAAATATTTAGGTTCATCTCCTGTTGCACATACATGCATTCTTGTGTGCTAACTTTAACATATTAACATATGGGGGGGAAGGAGGAAAGAAGGGAGAGAGAGAGAGAGAGAGAGAGAGAGAGAATACAGACCACTGGGTAGATAAATGTCAGACATCCAAGATTGTTGGATCTGAGATATTTCTTTTCTGTTAAGACATTGCCAAAGGGAACTAAATATCTATTTACATGTAATCTTTGCCCTTACAGATAATTTATCATTGTTAAATGAAGAATCTAGAGAGTTTACAATGCCATTTAACTTTAGAGTCTGTCATTCTCATGGTCTTCAAAGTATATGGGTAGTAATGACTAAATGAAACACATTTATTTTAGTGTTTTGTGTTATGTAACAAGCCCTTGAGTCTTAGCATGTCCACTTAATTTAGCTATTTGTTATCCAACATACGCTTTATCAACTCACTATTTGATTAAAGATGGCCATCTTATAATATCAGAAGTCTTATGAACACTTAAGTTTAATTTCAATTAGAGCCCTCTTGAGGACAAAACAACTTAACGCCCATTAACAGCTCTTGGTGCATATTTGCCACTCAACAAAGTTAAGTTTATGAGCATGCTTTTCCCCTTGCCTTAGGGAAGCAGGGTCAGTTTACAGTTTGGAGCCTGAATTTCTAGGAAATGGTGATCACAAAAGAAAAGAGTAGTGATCAAAGCCCCATTCAGAGCAGGGGATGATTACATGAGTTAAAAATTTCAGACTAGCTCAGAAGTCTTCAACTTTGACCTCTTTGCTATAGAAGTCAGACATTGCATTGTTGCTTCATGGGTATTGTGGTTTTGCCAAAGGATATTTTGCAGCATATAAACTCCCCATGCTTTAGTTTCCTATCTGTTGTGATAAAGCATTCTCAGCAAAAACTCAATTTACAGTTTACAGTCCATCACTGAGGGAAGTCAGGACAGGAACCCAAGCAGTAGTTTGAAGCAAAAGCCGTGGAGGAACACTGCGTGCTGACTTTCTCACAGATTCAAGCTTCACTAATCTTGTACAACCCAGAACCATCTGCTTAATGAATGGTGTCAACAGCCGTGGGCTGGTCCTTTCTACATCAAATTAATATTCAAGACAGTGTCCTGTAGACAAACCCACAGACTAACCTAATTTAGGCAATTTCTGAATCCAGGCTTCCTTCTCAGATGACTCTGCCAGGCTGGCTCAAACTGACAAAGCTAATCAGGGCAATCTTGTCAGAAGAACGAAGTTCTGATAGCTGAAATGTCTCCAGATACTGTCTGATATTCTTGGAGATCTTAGAAGGATGACTCTGGTTTGACCATGACTCAGGGAGAGATTTGTTTGCACCAGGGAAGAGCTGAGGAACTGGTGACAAAAAATGTTTCAGAAAGAAATCTGGGAACTTAGCAATTAACTGTCAGAGTCTGATGAAAGAAGGGGCCAAAGCATTCTGTTTCCTTCCAAAGTACCAGGGTCATAATAATGTGTATATAATGAGGACAGTATTGTGGAAGTTATTTACTGACTATATAAAATAATTAATATTGTTAAGGGGTTATATAAAGAGTCACTGATACAAAATTGAACTTTAAGGCAATTTCTGGAGAGTTAAACTGCCCTACACAGTGGCAAGGGCAATCCTCTCTCTAAGAATGCAGGAACAAACAGGAAGAACAGGATCTCAAAAGGGTCCTGCCACGCCCCTACAGGGGTCCTGGAACTTCAAAGCCATGTCTACATGTCTAGGTCTTGCTCAAAAGTGCCTGAACCAGCTATAGGACAGTTTGCTGATGGGAAGAGGAGGTGAGATTTGGCTTCTGAATTTCCAGTGGGGAGTTCTTGAAGGTTAATAACCTCAACTGGCCTTTATGCCAGGGAATTTTTCATGTGTTTGAAGAACCAGAGAAGCACCTCAATTTTTGAGCAAAAGTTCCCAGTTTCAAGACAAGCCTGAGGTCTGCAGAGGAACAAAGTTCTCAACTGGAGAGGTAGTTTGTGACTGATAACAGTTAATTATCCATGGAATGTCTCAGGACTGGAAAGACTCAACCCTGAGATAGTAGGAAAGAAAAGGGCTTGGCAAATAGCCATCCAAGATAACAGGGGAAACCTAAAATTCCCCCCAAAAGATGAACTAATCAGAATTGTATCTGTGCTAAGTCCCCAATTGATGATTTTTGCCTTTAAAAACATCCAGGGAGTCCCCTAGGAAGAGAAAATAGAGAAGATCTCCTTAGCTAATTGGGAGCATAAGGGGCTGCAACCAAGAAGAGGTGGGAACAAATCATGAGAGAAGGAGATGACTGAGTGAGAGAAACAACAAGGAGGGAGAGAAAAAAAGAGATGGAGATCTCAATAGAGGAAGCAACTATGGGGTTGGAAAAAGACCTAGTGCTAGGGAAACCTCCAAGAACTCACAGGATGTCCCTGCCTAGGTCTTCAACCAATAGCAAATGTGTTGCCTAGACAAGACTTCCCCCATAACTACCCAAGTGCCATTACAGAACTTACATCACATCCAACAATGAATAGACGTAAAGGCAGGAATACATGGCTGAGCACTGTGCTGAGTTCCTGGTCTAGCTGATAGCGGGGGAGGAGACTCTATATGACCAAAGGGATAGGGACTATAAGGAAAATTTTCACAATGATGGCTGTCTGAAGCTCTGGGGTGCTCACTGAATAAGAACAGCCACCTGGGAACCATCTGGAAAAGGAACTAAGCCCTCTAAGGATAGGCAACTGTCCACTGGCATGGGCAATATGTGGAGCCTCAAGGTGAGGGTTCAGACTATGTTTCTCTGCATAGACTGACACCTCGGAGCCCATTCCCTCCAGAGGAACACCTAACCCAATGTTAGTTGTTACGATATTACCAGTTCTTGATATTAGGATCAGGAAATTGGACTTGCCTGGAGTGGATGCTGAGTTAATCCACCTTAGGACCTCTTACCCTTTCTGGGGAGGGGATGAGGGGATGGGGAGGAGGGAGGCTAAAGACTGACCAGGAGGGGTCAGGAGGGGGAAGGGAGTTGGAACAAGGGGATACATGGATAAAAAAAAATGACACTTTGTTCTATATAAAAAAAATATAAAAAAAAGCCCAGCTTGCAAAGAGACAACAAGTCCTCTGGCCACTGTCAGGCCTGTGTGCTGGACTGAGGTCCTTGTTGTGCAACTCTTAATTTTCAATAAACCTTGCTTTTGCATTTTGGAGAGTTTGCATCTCTAGTGGTCTATGTGGGGGTTTCACGACCAGGGCACAACATGTTGAATTATTATGCTTAATACTAACCACCCATAGGTGGGCCAGCATCTTCCTTTCTGCATCCACATTAAAAGATTTTCAGATGGGGTGACTTCTCTAAGGTTAGGATATAGGTACTTTGTTCTCCTTTGTGTTTCCAAACCTGTGTTTTGTCCCATGCTCTCTACTGCCTTCTTGGGTGCAGAGTGAGAGCTGGGGAATATATTTTGGAAATGTCCCCTGCAAAGAAGGAGGAG